>JAVQJF010052445.1:0-60142 GCA_036023855.1 Gadopsis marmoratus | reverse complement strand
CCCCCCCCCCCCCCCCCCCCCCCCCCCCCCCCCCCCCCCCCCCCCCCCGCCCCCGCCCCGGGAGGTCTGGTTTGGCGGATAATCTGACAGCTATTAGAGAGGGGAGAGTTAGAGACCTGCTGGCTTGGGGTGGCGGGTGGTGGTGGAGGAGTCTGGGGGTGGGTGTAATGGTGGTGTTGGGGTGATGTGATATATGCTCCCCTTCACACAGAAACCAGCCTGAGTGTGTGTGTGTGTGTGTGTGTGTGTGTGTGTGTGTGCGCATCCACACTCACAGTGTGTGTGTCTATATATTACTTCATTCTTCTACATTCAATTCTCTCTTAGCCTCAATGGCCTCACTCTCATCTCTTTCCCCCCTTCATTTCTCGCTCTCGTTCTCTCTCTCTCTCTCTTTCCTCCATCCATCTCCTCCCCCAATCTCCCCTCTTCCTCTGGTGTAGCGGGTGCCACTGTACATTTCAGTGTCTCGCCGCGTTACAAGGCTTGCCCTTAATTTGACAGTGTCACAGGGATCCATCTTCATTCTCTCACTCTTTTCATAATCTGATCCGCTTCCTCTAGCATGCAATTAGTGCCCCTCCCCTTTTTTCCCTCCTCACATCGCTCTGTCCTCGGTCCCCTCGCGGCCCCCAAGCAGCGTGCCGCTGCCCCCGCCGAGCGGCCTGGATGATTGCTACAGCTTTCCCTGTGCAATCCATTTAGAGATGGGGCCCTGTAATGAATATGTACATTGAGAGGGACCTCGGCAGGGGGGAGGGTCACGAGCAATCAACCTTGAATTCAATTATGCCAGTGAAGGTTAATGACTGTGCTCAGTGGTCAGAGGCACGCGCCACATCGCCCATTAAAGCAGGTTGTCAGAACTGACAACGTGGGGGCAGGGATGCACTGGCTTGGAGGGAGAGTGTGGGTGGGTGAGAGAGCTGGGAGAAAGATAGAGATAGAGGGTCTGGTGGGGGGGGTGAAGAGAAAACAAGCAAGAGGAAGGGATGAGGAAGAGTTTGCAGGGTGGATGTGCGCTGAAGAGGTTGAGAGGGAGACAGAGCGAGCCGGTGAACAGGGGTGGAGTCATGTGACGCACGCAGCCAGATAGATGGACAGATAGATAAAACGGTGTCAGTCGGAGGTGCTAGATTACATTGAGTTCCCCCGGACAAATCAGATTGTAAAGTTCTCCAACCTCCACCGCCGCTGCCTCTCTCCCCCTTCCTCCCCCTGGGGTGAAGCCGAGCGCGCTAGCTGTAATATGATTAGTCTACATAAAGACGTGTCTGGAGTGTAATTCACTGCTCACTAATGAGGCCCTGTCTGAACCCAGGACAGATGAATCCCCCTGGTAGCACACACTCACCTGCTGCCTGAATCTCCTCCTCCCACCCTGTCTGAATAAGACCCTTCAGTTGTATGTATGCCTGCTTCCTCACCCTTACTTCTCCCAATGTCTCACCTTCACCTCACTCAAAGTCCACCCAAGTTACACACTGTCACACAGTGTCTACTGCCTTTGCACTAACTTGCGTACTGTCTCATATGCCTATCACTTAAAGATTGTTTTATCAAAGCTGTTTTTAAGTTTTTTGGGGAAGTCAAAGTGAAGTCAGAAGTCTTGTTGATGTCAATAAAGCTCAAGGTTTAAATCTCTATGATACTGATGCAAAACCTGCCAGATGCTGTCCGATTTGTTTTTATTGATTCTGGACTTTACCAGGTAATCACTTGTTTTTGCTTTCACTTATTAGTTCAAGTATAAATGGAGTCAAGTCTCAAACATGTAATCAAGCAAGTTCAAGTCTTAACTCTGTATTTTGTGAGTTAAGTCTGAGTCAAGTCCAGGTCTTACCTCTAAAGCTTCTGTGCACTTTTTCCTCCCATCTCCCCCATATTTCTCCTCTCATTGTTAAAAACTATACATTTTGTCCTGTAATACTAAATGACTCAGCAACTTTCTTCCTCATCCATTGTGCCATGTTCTGCCTTGTTATAACTCATAAACTGCATCACGGACAAAAGAGAGAGAGTCAGACAAATTATGAAATACAAATCTGTATTGACAAGAAATGAATAATCAAACACTCCTCCCAAAGCTGTTTTTTTTCCAATAAACCTTCATATTTTTTCAAATTTGTCAAAATGTTTGTAACAAATAGGCAATTTAAAGAAACATAAAAGCTGCACTGATAAAAACAAAAATGAATAAAACATGCATATTATGAAAGAGCCTATTTTCAAAATTGACTTTTAGAAGTGATAGAATGTCCCATGCTGATTCAACCAGCCTAAACTGCGAATGCTTCTTAGAGCTTGGAAGGTCTGACATTGAAACCCTGCTCACCTTTTGTCCGTAGCCTAGAACAAGGAGCAGCCAAGAAAGCCCTGCCCGAGGATCTGTAGCTGAGCTCTGGCTGATAAATGGGTTAAAATGTCAGAGAGGTACCCAGGAGCGGGGCCTTGATGACCCTTGAAAGTTTGCATTACAATTTGAAAATCTATTACTAACCTGACCACCAAATGTGAAGATGCCAAACTGGGTGCAAAGTGGTCCTTCACCTTCTCTTAGTGCTGGTCAAAGTCTTCTGCAACATCTCATGCAGTGTGAAAACGTGGCACGGCTTGTTGGCTGCTCTGTGCCATTGACAGACAATTTCATTTCTCAATAGTTTTATAGTGGGATTGGGTGGTTTTGTGTAAATAACTATAATGTGTACACAAGCCCATACAGTGTGAGCATCTCCACACACAAACAGAGGCTGTTGTTGGTGGTGGCAGCAGCAGGTTGGGGGCCATCTGGACATAGATGCTTGTAGAGAGATAATGACATTCTCCGGGACTGATGTCTTTGATGGCGATACAATACAGTCCTGCTGTACTGTTTTCTGCCTTCTTCATCCTGGGCTGCTGGCTTTTACGACCAACATCTAACTGGTCACATTTAACTTGGCTATCGTTTAAGAACATCAATCTAATGTGCTACTACATAGATCTAATTCTCATCGCACCATGCATGCTTGTAATGCCCAACCATCATTCATGAGACACAACATACAGAAACGATGTGCACGGCATGCAGACACTGCAAACAGATTCAACATAAAAGAGACTGTCCTCACCAGAAAACCAACAGCTGATTTCTTTAACCATAACCAGAATCTTTCCAACTGTAACTAAGAAGGTAAAAAAACATTACTGATGAGTTCTTTTCCTCTCCACAACAAGCTGAAAATCACATACCGGCAAAATGACCATAGCCTCATAAAGTTGTTATGGCTAACATGTTAGTAAACTGTTACCTATTTACAGAAAAACAAGGAGCAACATTAGCATTCATTTGGAGTCGTGCTTCTTGCCACATGATGAATAAATATATGTCTTTGGCTGCTAAATGCTCCGCTATGTTCACCAGCTAGTCGCTACCTAAACTGCTGCCTGCTGTGGCTGGGAAGGAGGTTGATGAGAGGTGGTTGGAGCGCACCAAAACTGTAAAAACTACCCACAAAACTAAATCAAACAATAAACCTGAAATATGCTAAAATGCTCTGTAGCTGAGGTGATAAGTGACACCTATTACATTTCACATATTAATTTCACCCATTGTTCATAGAAAAATATTAATTAGTGCAGCTTTAACCCAATGTTTCCCTTAACTTTGCCTAAACTTAAGCAAACCTTAAGTAAAGAGGTGGCAGATGAGAACAAGCTTATAACCATCTTTGTTAACCGTCATATGGGCCTTTTTGTAAAGATCTATTAAACAATCTATTTTGTTGTTGTTCTCCTGATAGCGATGTCAGATCACATAACACTTGTATAAGGCAAAATACCTAATTTGTCATGTAGGTTTGAGGATTTGTATGTTTAAGAGGCATGAGAACATACAGTAAACATCAACATGGTCATTTAGAGCCTTGTGTTAATGTGTGTCTCATATTATGGACATGAAATTTAGACAAAACAAAAGGTTAAGTAGGTCAAACAGATGACTTCAGCTATTGAGAGACAAACTGGGGATTTATCAGTAACATTTAATAAATAAATAGGTTAGTCTTTGAAAAGAGATCTGACGGGTAAAAGTAAATGATTTATGAATGGAACATCCAGGGTCAAGGATGTTATGAAGGAGCTTACTCCATCTGTGGTTTGTGTGTGTGCTCCAGTCTATGCTACTCTAGCTGCCCAATATGTGAATCCCTCCTACGCTGACTCCTGTGGTATCCATCACGAGGGAATATCCAAAAGCGAATTTAAGGACAGGAGGAAAAGTTTGCCACACCAGCATCCTTTTTAAATAGTTTATGTTGTTCACCGATGAGGAAAATATCAAATCCCAGATGAAAATATATGGAAATTAGATCAATGCTATTACGGCAGCGACTTTTTAAAGCAATATATTCTTTCCAGCGACAGTCTATGTGTAGATGATAAATAGAAGGTAGTCAGAGAGAGTTGCGAGGGTCTTTCCTCCTATGGAGCGGACCTACGAATCTGTTATTGCATTTCAGCCTAACAGGATCAACATGCATACTAAAAAATGCAGCTTCCCATGAAAACCCCCATCCCAACATTCCCGTCATTCTCTACCTCTCTTTCTCACTCTCTTTATTTGTCATCAAGAATCTAATACCATTTTCACCACAGTGGAGTGTCAGGTTATTGTAAATAAGATGATATTTTCCTGGGGAGTGTGCATGTGTGTGTGTTCGCAAAAGGAGGCAGTAAAGCTTTATAATGTTGATTTATCAGCTTGTCAGAATCAAGAATCTTTTGGACACTAATGCTTATGTGCATGTGTGTGCACGTGCATGTGCGTGTGTGTGTGTGTGTGTGTGTTAAGAGTGACAGCGCCTCATATGCACGTCTTGTGCACTTGCTCTGATCCTGTCACAGCCCCACAATCTGTCCTGGCTTGTGTTGACGGTTGGTTCAGCCACATCAGCCTCATCTTAATTCGGATCATTTATTGGCTGCTCTCTCATCTCTCCAGTTAGTGGGCTGGCTGAGTGGTATTGGCTTTCCAATCAATGTGCTGATTGTTATTGTTATACTTTTTCTGTCTTTACAACCTCCTTTGACAGCACATGACATTGATTTTGTATTCCTCACAAGCAGCTCTTGAGTTTCTTCTTTCACAAACAATCAGCTGTTTAAGTAAAAATGATAATATCAACGGAAGTGAGGCCTCTACTCTAAGACGGTACAGTATTACCTGTAATGGTTTGTGTGCTACTGTGTACGGTGTCTCCCACTTTTACACGTTGATTTTCTCTTTTATTCTTTCTACTCTGTAGATACGACATCTACTGCATGGCTGTTCAGCATTAAAGCTGTTAAGTTTTCCATATCTGAATCATCAGTTTAAGGACAGAGGTTAATGTATGTTGGACAGTTTGCAAATAAAGATATTATGGTATGTACAAAAATAATAAATTTATACATGCATACTGAATACTCACAGTATATCTATACAGTATAGAAAAGCAACATATACACAATCAAATGATTAAACTGACAAGAATACGTCATGAACTGTTTTGCGGTGGGCCTGCCGGCTAGCTGCCCGGGACAATGAGGTTCTTAAATGAATGCAGGGAAGTGTGATAATTACTGCTATTCTGAGAAGCAGACACAGAAGGCAGGAGAAGGAGGGAATTATTGTTCTGCAGCTAGGGAGGGGAAATACACGTTTCCTTTCCTGGGTCTAAATATTTACCCTCTTCTACGGCCAGCTGACTCACGCTTAGACGACAGCGCACACGGACCCGGAAAGGCGCCCATTGCCGGGTCCTAGTGAGTCAGCCCACCGCCTCCTAAAACATGACCATTAGTGTTCGGCCAAGTTTACCTCTCTCTCTCACACACACACCCAGCTTCCTGATCTGATTAGTGGACTGTGGTGCCCTGTTAGCCTGATGATAGCCCATTTCCCATTTTCCCATCAGGCCACTGTCCTGACCTTGTCCTGCATGGGACATTTGTAGCAGCAGGTGACAAAATAATTGTAGGAAGGCAGACAGCGTGTGTGCGCCATGTGTGCCATGAACCCACATGTAAATAAAAGAATAAGTAGAAGAGTAAGTAAGTAGTGGAAAAAGTAGATGAGCAACACCATTTGGCATTTTGTTTTCTATTTATTGATATTTTTGTCAAACAGTGAAGAAACTGTTCAAGGCAGTTTTTTTTAAGCCCCTTTGTTGTTTAACTCAGTTATTCAATGCAAGTTGCCTGAGACGTAAACGTCCTTATGGGAAAGGTTTGCACATTATAAAATTTCTATCTATTAAATAGCATCCTGCTAACCTTTTTAATTCAGACAATCTAGGGAACAGGTGGGTCAGATATTTTCCTCACAGTATAGGGTGACCTTCTAGAGAATTTGTACTGCAATATTAGTAGGTGGTGACTGAATTAAACACTAGAAAAAGGGCTTCGAGGGCAGGGTTTCGTTCTGACCGTAGTGACTTGAAAGCTGCAGTCCTCCTGTCCCATGTTTGGGTTTTTCTTGTCTGTCTCTCTCTCACACACACACACACAGCTGTACAATATTGCAAGACCTACCGCCGCCTCTGCTTAAGCCTCTGTAGCAGTAACTAAGAGACTCAGATGTCAGATAGTTTACAAAGAAAAAGCCATGATCCAAAAAAAAGAGAGAAAAACAACATTTATGCACTAAATTAACTGAACTCTATGCTCAAAATCCAGTGAATGAAAAGAACATTTAAATACACAAAATCTAAATATATGAGGTCAATGAAAAACTGGCCTTCATGGTCAATTTAAATATCTAAAGAATCCATGTGCATTTCCATGGCTCTAAACTAAAACCGTAGTTGGCCATCCTGAAACATCAAATAATAACCTTTTGAGTAACTCAGGAACTTTATCTGCGTTTCGAGTGGAGGAATCAGGGACTATTGGGGCAGAGTCAAGGAGAACATTTCAGCAGGTTTGAGGAACGTGCCAAGGAGCTTCATCACATGCTGAAAACAAACGCTCAGCAAAACATATTTCTCCAGTTCTCCCCAAAGCCATTACTTCTGGTCTGTGTGTGTTGTGTATGTGAGAAAGGGAGAGAATGGTACATTTTTAGTTTGTATCAATCACTTTGTCTTCCTCAACTGACAAACTGAATGTCTGTGCATCAGTCAGATTGTCTTTTTCAACAAGAGTATCAAACCTCACATTAACGCACAGCTGTTTTGAAGGCTCATGGTGGAGCCGACGCTAACTGCTGTATTCACTGCTGTAATCCTGAGTGAAAACACAAGAGACAATAAATAATAAATGGTGCTCTTTAAGCTGTGTTCCTAACATCAAAAAGTAATGCCTCTAATGTGGATCTAATATCCCATATTTTGTCCTCAGTGGAATCTAATGAATAACAGAGCTATTCCAATTAGATGCAGGAACTTACTGTTAATTACATTTCTAAGTTCTATTATGTAGTTAGCATGCATTAATCACAATGTTATTTTTTAAAATCCTATTTGTGGTTAAAGCAGAGTCAAAGTGTATTTGGAGTGGATTATGGCTCTACTACTGGATGTAAACCTCCCAGATAAACTGCAATGGACCATGAAGGGCTGCATGTTACCAGATATGAAAAAAACACTTATCTTAGAGTTGTGTAATTCAAAAATATGCATTCAGATTTATACTGTTACAATTTAAATATGGAATTAAAGACCAGACAATGCCTATTATAATTAGAGACAGAATAAAGTAGTGCAATATCCAGCAGGTGTGTTTGCATTGTTTGCCATCTTTGTATGCTAATTACTAAACACAAAACAGCGGAGTCCAATGTGTATTAATCAAAGTATTAGACAAACTGAAATTCTGACCTAGATGGCACTAGATGGAAAGTTACGAGATCTCCAGAGTCATTACAATGTTTACAAATTTCATGATAATCCATCCAACAGTTGTCGAGATATCTTTCTCAAAACACTAAATAAAAACACTAAATAAAGAAAAATCAGGGGATGTCACACACCACAGGGGAAGGATCCAAAAGCACACCTTGAAGAGTGAGTTAAGTCCAAACTGCTTTATTGAAAACAGCAGGTAGAATCCTTTGCGTGGGATCGATACACAGCGGCGGTAGTCAGACAGGTGAAGGTTCGGTACATGAGGCGGGTAGTGAGACGGGCGTAGGTCATTCACAGGCTATCCAAGACAAAGCACGAGAACAAGATATAGCTGGGACGAAAGACTCACGAGCACTGACGAACTGGCACCGAGGAGAAGGGCTGCTGGAGCTAAATACATGCTGCGAAGACGGAACCAGTGGGGAGATTGGTAAACACAGCACAGGTGCTCAGCGGGAGGACCGGGACGTGACGGGGGATCAGCAAGATTAATCATCTGGGAACCATGAATATCTTTACAAAATGTTGCGCCAATCCACTTTGTAGATGTTGAGATATTTAACAGGATGAGCTCACTTTGACCTGCTGGTGGCACTAAATGAACAGTCAGGGATTCACCAAAGTCAGTAGGATTCATCCTCTGGGGATCATAAGTGTCTGAACAAAATTTCTTGTCTGGGCCTAGTTGGTGAACCAACTCACCAGCTGACTGACAGACTGCTAGACTGACATTGCCATCCAGAGAGCCATGCTGCGTGCTAGAAAAGGTAATAATGTAATAATAACTATGTAACAACAATTACAACATTGGCCGCAGTGAGTGAAGTGGCATGTGGACAGGGGCTGGAGGGGAGACAACGATTGTTATCCTGAGGTCAAAGAGAGAGTGTATAGAGATACACTTCCTTCTAATCAAATCCAGTACAACAGTCTCCAGTTTCCCCCTCTCCACTCTGTACACACCAGAAGAAGGAAATGCTTGGCTAAACAGGAAATGTTAGATTATAAAACCAGGAAGTAAGAGTTAGATTATCGAATCACAGAGGAAGAGAAAGTTTAAAAACTATGAGATATTCTGAAACTTTAGTCCTGCACACCCTACGGTTTGGGTTCAAATCCTAGTTTTCTTAAAACAATGTAGCCTATCCATCCATTAATGCTCACCATTCTGTCACCACCCTGTCACCTGACATTTGAAGGCGCTCCTCTCAGTCTGATTGTGAAGTTAAACTGCAGACAGAACAAACCAACAAACAACATACCAAAACAAATGATGGGGACAATGGTGATGCACAATAGAGCTTGTCAACATTTGGACTGTTACTAGCCACACAGCCCCTATAAATAGACAAATGCATTAGTGAGAGGAAGAGAATGAATGAGGAGCAGGAAGCGGTGAAAGAAGTGGAGGACTGCATCAGTGTAACCATCTCCTCTGACCGTAATCCACTATTCAAGAACCAAGACAACCTATTGGCATCCATTAATCCTGAATTGGCTTACAATCAATGGGCTCCTCAATAACTCCTTATTCATTCATTCATTCATCAATACCTGAAGACTACTCCTTGTCCCCATGTGTCCCATCTGTCACATACTTGTCCCTGCTCCCCAAGTGCCACACCTTTGCTTCCATTTGTTTTTTAGCCATATTGGCAATATTGGTCGGCTAGTTGGTCCACCACTTTCATCCATACCCAAATATATCAACAACTATTGGATGGATTGAGATTTTGTGCAGAGACTTATGGTTCTCTAATTGTAATATTCCTCCGGCAGGAAAATATTTAACTTTGCACTTCAATCAATACTTTGGTTTACGACCAAATATCTGCAAAAATCATGACATTCCCATCTTCTACAGCTGTACTTTGTGTCTGGTGCTAATTAGCAAATATCAGCATGCTAACACACTATGAAAGACGGTGAACATGGTAAACATTACACCTGCTAAAGATGAGCATGTTAGCATTGTCATTGTGTGCATGTTAGCATGCTGATGTTAGCATTTAGCTCAAAGCATTGCTATGCCCAAGTACAGCCTCAGAGAGCAACAAGTTAAAGAAAATTAAAAAAGAAATTGACAGTTCAGAGCCATGCTTTCATAGTTCATGTTTTGTTGTTTTCGTCATTTGTAATAAAAAATGTGCTGGCTTTGAAATCCCCCTGCAGTTTCTGTCATGCCACAGCTGATGACCCACCGGCGTGTGTGTGTGTGTGTGTGTGTGTGTGTATGTGTGTGTGTGTATGTGTGTGTGTGTGTGTATGTGTGTGTGTGTATGTGTGTGTGTATGTGTGTGTGTGTGTATGTGTATGTGTATGTGTATGTGTGTGTGTGTGTGTGTGTGTGTGTGTGTGTGTGTTAAATAGAAAGGGGATCACAGCGCGCGTGACACTGACACTTGGTGATCCCATACGTGTGTGAATGTCACTGTGCACAAAGTAAATAATTTAAACAGAGGGAATCTCAAGGGAGATAAAGAGAGAGAGGTTCCTGTCCTCGACTCCCCAAAGACCCTTAAAATACACATAATTTAAAATGTAATCTGTGTTTCCATTACAAGTCCTATAACAACACTTTAGACGCATGTCTGGTTTTCACTGTTGGACCGCATAATACTGCATCCCACAAGAAGAAATCAGCTCTGATTATATTTCCCTTGCTGTATCTCATACTTGAGCATCAAAGCAATGTTGCTTAATCAACTCCATCTTTAATCAAATTAGGTTATGATGAACCATTAGGTCTAATCCAGTCAGGTGTTTCAGTCAGATAGACAGCAAACATTTATTTGAGTCTTAGCCTTGTTGAGTTGCTGAAGGCATGAAAACCATTATTCCAGGTTGCATTCTGGGTTATTTATGTGCATCACCAATTATTGTAAACAAAGACAAACATTTCAGATCATTTACAATGAAAAAACTGCAGAGGTTGGGAAGCCTAACCCCAGTGCTCAAAAGGCTGAATTGTCCCTGAGGGGAGCGGGGAGGGGTTACGGCGGGTGATAGAGGGTGCATGTGGTGTGAACGGGGTGGGGCGAGTATCTAGGGTACACTTAGCCTCTTTAGGAGGACGACCCAAACCCTGCCCCTAAGAGGGAGGTCCACAGGGACAGACTCACGCCATTTTAGTAGAAATTCATGAATGAATCTAGCTCATGTGTTGAACCTGTGTGAGCATAATAAACACATAAAAATGCCATAAATATGCACACTGTATAAAGCAAGAGTTTCTGATTGTTTTTTTAAATCCAACACAAATTACTGATAACAATTCAGCTTTGCCAAAACATCCTGGAGCAGTCCACCCCCCCCCCTGCTCTCCCACTTCCATTTATCACCCTGAACCTTCACCTTAACTCCCTGAGAGGCAGGGTGGGTGCAGGAAGGGGGACACAGGCGATAGATGAGGGCAGTGGGAAAAAAAAAAAAAAAAGAGCAGCGTTTTAATTGACACCTTTTAAGTTATCTGCAAGATAATTATGGCCAACAGCTGTAGACGGTGCAACATGCAACAATGGGACTCACTTGCATTCTGGTGGAGGTCTGCTGAGGAGTGACAGACCACATGAATGACACTAAAGCAATGTTGATATGTTGTATATGCACACACAAATATGTACACATTGGAAATATTCCGACACACGAGCATGTATTGACACACAAATGCCTCCTGATGCTTTGAAACTAGTGGGAAAATGGTTGAAAGGAAGCTGCAGACTTTTTGTTATTTTGTTACATCGAGGGCGCACAGCTCTTTAAAACCCACACTCTCCACTCTGCCTCAAAGCAACAGCGGACCCCACTGAGCTTAAGAATATGTGCTCCCCATTTTAGTCCTAATGCGAGAATTAATTATGAATTAATTAACATTACACTTAGGAGCAGCTACTTTTAAATCTCTGTGTTTTTTTTCTCTCTCTCTTTCTGTGTAGTCAGGAATAACAGGAGCCAGAGAGAGACAAAGAGGAGGGATCGAGATATGGATGTATTGTGTTCTTATGTCTAAGGCTATCTCCAGGTTATGAATTACAGAATGTGTGTAGAGTTTGTTTCTCCCGGCAAGCACATTAAATATTTCATGGAGGGGGATAAATACTGGGTGAATGCCAGCCCCTCCCAACCTGATCCGCACTGCAATTAGAGGCCCATTATCCCTCTCTCAACCCTCACACTCTGTACAAACTGGGCCTCAAAAGCAGCAATAAAAAGCCCTGTGATGAGATATGATCACAGAAATGATGAACAGAATACTTATCTTTAGGATTTATAATGAAATTACATAGTTTTGCTAACCCGCGTATTTTTATAGGTCATTTCCCACTAAACATCATCAAAAAAGAGAGGAAACCCTCCAGCTTCACACTATTGGGTTTCATTCATTTCATTTGATTTGACATATCATGCTTCTGTGCCTTGGCAATAAGGACACAACATTGCAGCATATTGGCAAGCTCATTTGCTTTTCATAGTGAGCGTTGTGTCCAAAAAAAAAGTGCCCCCTGGGATAAACACGTGTACGGGGACTGTGGGCTCGCCGCCCCAGCAGCAGGTGGCCCATTGCTGCCTAATGAACACCGCAATCTGTTACTATCGCAGCGGTGCTTTTCACCAGACAATTAGGCGACTAAGCATGTCATTATTCCAGGCCAACAAGAAGAGCCTCTTCTCTAATTTCATCTTTTCATTCCTGTTTACTCACCCACACTCCCCTCATTAACGAGAGATTTTCCAGTCCATGCTAATTGGTTTCAATAACATTCATTTTAGTTGAAAGGAAATGATTCTGTTAATTGAGGAGCGCAGAGAGAGGAGAGAGGGACCGAGAAGGGGGAGGAGAAAAAAAAAAAAAGCGGGGCTTCTTTTCATTTTCAAGTGCGTCCATGAGACGACGCTTTTGAAAAAGCGCTCTACAGGTTCAGAGCTAATGAAATTAAGTGATGCTGGCCGTGGCAAAAAGGAAAGCCCAAATTAAAAGCAATTTATTTTCATTGAGGCATGTGGCACTGTTCGGGCACAATTAATGGGCTGAGCATAGACACAGAGATATGGAGAGAGGGAACAAAAAAAAGAGACAAGGATACAAAGACATGACTGGTGGCACAGATGAGTCAAGCGAGAGCAAAGTCTAGACCTGGACAGATTAACTGTAATGGTTTCTATTATTGTATTTCTATTTCTTTTTTTCTAAGTTTGAATAGGAAACAGGCGCTGGCTGTTCAAATATGTAAAATCATCTCAAAAACTGTAGCTGTTTGTCTAAAGTCTGGCACAAAGTAATACTGTGTCTGGCTTGCCATCAGAATAACTACAATCAGGACTAATTCATATTACAAAAGAAATGGTTTGCCTGCAGAGGTAATGGCATTAGCGTCTTATTAAAGTGGCATTAGATTTATTCTGTTTTCTTATTCGATAGTTTCCCAGTAATTACACTATCATATGATTTCCCACATTTTGCACTGTTGGAGAATTCACATTATTATTATTTTTTGTATGTGAAACATGACTTTGTGTATGTCAGAAAAAAAATATCTCACCTCAGGGTCCATTTAGCAGCTGTTTTGGGGCTTTTGATGCTATCATATGACCTTCATCAGTAGATGGATGTGCCCAGTTGTCATGGAAATATATAACGTCCTTTTTTATTACATTAGGGGTTAATTATTTGTTTAACTCATTTTATTTGATTACATTTTCATTCATTCCTAATTTAATTAATTTTATTTGTACACCTAAGATTCAGTGACAACTGGTCAAATGCCATCTGCTGATATGGATCATGTGATAAGCTCTGGATACTAAATGGACCTTGTGGTGGGATTGTTTTCATGTTTCATGTTAACAATCAAGTGACTTTTAAAGTTGTGGATGTTAAATCAAAACAAAATGAGTTAAATTAAGACTCAACTCTTAATTAATTACCAAATTAATACTTGCAATGTTAAAAAAAATTTAAATTTTAACATTTACAATTCCATGACAAGTGGCCTTAGGTGATGTTTCTTTCTCATTTGCAATTTTTCCAAAGTCAAGGTCAAGAATGAACTTTGAACTTCATGACTCTCTTTAATTTAAATGTTTATCAAACAAAAACTAATAGCATGACTTCCCATCCCGTCGACTGTTTAGTCAAGTGTGTGTGTGTGTGTATATATATATATATATATATATATATATTATCCCTAATAAGCAGAAACCTGGTTATACAGGAAATTGTAGCTTAACACCAGCACTAACTTATCGATCCTTGTCCTTGTTTTTTGCCTGAACTTTCTGCACAGTACAAGCTACAGTACTCAATGCAAATTTGTAGGCCTTCTGGGCAGCGTCACCAAAGCCTGAGAAATGAGTCTGTAATCCTTCCAGGAAGTATGTCAAGTGACATCGATGCCAATAGCAGAGCCACCGTTAGGGCCATAACCCCTCCACGGCATTCAGACACGGTCATTCAGCTGCCTAACCAGCCGTAGTGTGGTTGTTTAGTGACGGCAGAGTGAGCGTGTTAATGTCCTGTCTAAACAGCCTCAGCTGGGGGTGGCAGGGAAGGGGGGGTGGGGTGGGAGGATAGACAACCCTCTGGTTGCTCTGCAGGTTGGAGGTGTGACAGGTTGTAGCACGTAAAGGCATCTGGAGACCACAGGAAGATAAGACAGAAGGGATGATTCAAGCAGCTATAATCATTACTAATCGATATGTTGACAAGCCACAGAGGAAGAGAGGAGGGAGCTTGAGATGGAAAACAATCGAAATAATTATTTGCAGTGCTGTCTGTTTCCTAACTGAACCACCAGAATGTCTGTCTCTGCCCGTGTTTCAGCCAATGAGAAACCAAACTAGTATAAAGTATGACTAAATGGCCTGCTAGTCTCCGAGGAGCTCTGAGTGCGGAGCTAGCGGGAGATCAGTGCAGTTAATTTACATACCATTTGCATTATGTCAGGACATGAGCTACAAATAGGTATGAGTGTGTGGCTTAATTAGAAATGAGCCAGGCTTTTCAAAAACACCCTTTTGCATCATAATTGAGTCAGCTCAGCGCCGGAGTAAACGGCAGTGAGTGGGGGAAAAGATGCCTGTTTCTGAACGCGCTCAGAGATGATTGGTATTTATGATACACCTACCTGGGCTCAGAGCAAGATGTATTAATTTTATGCAAAACATTTGTGTGTGCTTTGAACAACACCAGAGGAAACTGCCCTATAATATTTGGGTCAAAACAATTAAATATATGATAAATACTGTATATACTGTATAAATGCTTTGTATCCAGGTCGGTGCTGTGACTGTGAGGTTGCAGGCATTTCAGTATGAGGGCACGTGCAGATGTGTGTCTCTAAAACCATGGAAGACCAAAGAGCAAGTGGAAACACAAGGTTGAAAGTTAAAATTAAAAACAAATACAGTGTGATTCTTTGAGCAGTTGTTTCTATATTTTGGTTTCACCAAATACATTTAAATCCAGGAATACATGATTGCACTTTGGACAACATTTATTTAAGGATTTATTTGATTTATAGTGTTGAAATATTATTCAGGTCAAAAGAACAAACTATGGGCTGAACCATGAAATATCTGGAGAGAATGAAATGCAGCATCAGCTACATAATACAGCTATTCTTTCTTTAATGAAAGCATATTGTTTTTCTAAAAACCGCAGTTATCCTGGGGGTTTAGTCCGTCACTTTTTCAACATCTATACTTGTTTCTACTGAAGATATGAGTCCTAAAAACAGGTCACAAACACATAGTTTTATTAAAAGGAAATGTGAAGTCATTTGCTAAAACAGCTGGGCACTAGCACACATTACTCAAACAGGAGCAAAAAGTGCATTTGTTGTAGACTACTTCCATCCGCAGATTAATACATTTGGTGCATTAGTGAGTATTTACAGCTGCAGGATGCTGTACGTGGGCTTGACTCAAAATAAACTACAGTGCCCACGTTAATCATAATGAAGGAACATGTCACCCCGTGAAACAGTGTTGCTCAATTGGAGCTACACTACGGCACAGATGAAAAAACTATATCAGTCTAAACAAAAACAAAACAAAAAGAGTATAAGAAAAATGAATTAACAATGTTCTTTCATTTCAGATAATATTAGGGAGTTAGGTTGAGGGTTAGGGTTAAACAATCGACGACAAACAAAGAAATCTGTGGCAGCACCAAGGTTCATAAATCACATTTCAAGGGCTAGTGTCGTCAAACTACACCAGAGGATGCCACTGATGGGAATTGTTTCGTCAACAGTTTTCAGAGACGTGGCCTTGAACAAGCCACAGAAACTCCTAATAACCATCTGAAGCTGATCTGTGGCCAATAGGGGTCAATGACTTCTGTTACACCTGTATATTCGCCCCACATCCTTCCATCTCTTCGTGCATTTAATGGCCTCTCCAACTCTCAGTAACTATGTCTTTATGTTCACTCTGTCTGCTCATGTGTTGAATGTGTTTGTATATTTTTGTCTTTGTTTTGTTGCATGCGTGCACGCAGACTGCATTAATATCTGCACAGCCTGCTTAAAGTGTGTGATGTACTGTAGTTTTGTTTTTTATGTACGTGTGTTTTAGCATTTGAACTTGCTAAGTGATGTGCCAGAAATGGGTGTGTGTTGAGGAGCCGGGGTGTTCAGAGTACCTGGGGTTACCAAGGTTACCAAATTGAATCGTCCCCTCAGACATGGCTGATCTACATAATTTGGTGGTATCATTCACAGCGTCTCATGGCCCGGGTGATGAATGGCACCCGCAGAAGATAATATTTCTGCTTGGATGTAATAAATCTTATGTAAAGTGCTCCGCCGCTTATATAGCAATGGCAGAGATGTGGTATAAAAAAAGACACACAATTATTTTTTTTTTTACTCCCTCTGTCTTTCAGCTCTCCCACGAACAAGAAGTCCAACTTGTGTCTCCAAATATTTAGTTGTTATCGGCAATGTTAGTCAAAGATCTTGATGGTCCCACTACAATCACTGGATTAATGTATGAGAAATTTCACTTAAGTTGTGTTTCTTAGTATACAATAGGTATCCTTGTTTTCTACAGTATGTAGCTGATCTCCTCAGAGACATCTTCTATCTGCTGCTCCTGTACCTGTTGTATTGATCGCAACCCCAGCCATCACCTCACAGACAGCCCGCAGTGTCCTGCTATTACTAAACCAGCCCCTGGGTCACGAGCTTGTGACCTCCGGCTGCTCAGCGCCGCTCAGTGAGGGGCCATGACCCCCACAAGGGGCTGGGAGGCCAGGGACACACTGCATAGCTGTTCGTGTTATTCATACCTCCCTGGTCATCATGTTTTTGTGTTTATCATGCATTAACACTCATTAAAAACACAATAAATACTGAGAACAGCTTTGTAATAGAGATCTGATTAAGCTACATTCTTATTTGGTACAAAGAGAAATAGTGGAGTGGTTTGTATGCATGCAGACCTCTGAAGCGGTAGTTTGTCTGTGTAGAAACAGGAGCATCTGCAAATTAAATGCAAACTGTGTGTGTTGCTTGTAGCTTAATTTGATATATGAGAACACTGCTCTAAAAGTCAAAGTCAGAAAATGTCTATTTATTCCAAAGGTTACTAATCACAATTGTTTACTAATTAAGTTTTTCGATCTCCTTCCTCCTATTATGCCTCTTTTTAATAAGCTGAGAGTCAGGTGTACTTGACAGTAATGAATGACTGATTTTAGCTGATCGTTATTGCTGCCCTCCTCTTGCCTGCGATGTGTGTGCGGTTATGTGTGTGCGCACTCGTGCGTGTCTGCGCGTGCAGCGGCTGCCTAATAAAAGGGATAATTGTTCCATCTTTGCTTGCAGACACATAAAGCAGTGTGTATTGACTGCATGACAGGCTGTGATTCCAGTAAAGCTAATGGCTTTCTCAATTCTCCTGCTCCATCCATCAAGACCCGAGAGCACCCCATCATGTTTTCAATTAATGAAGAGAAAACCATAAAAAGTTAAAAGGCAGTGTGAGACACTGGATGACAGCGTGTACACACACTCAGGCAAGGGCACACACACACAAAATTTGTAATCACCATTATGAAATATACATACTTGCACACACAAACACAGAGAGATGCAGTTTGACAAAGAATAAAGAAAACTTGAGACTTGAAAGCTCTCGCAGCTTTTTCACCATGACACACACACAGACAGCAAAACAATCCTATCTGTTGTTTGCTGTGGGTTTGAAGCTCGCCTGTGACTCAACATCACACCCTCAGCTTGTAATCATAATGTATATGTATTCTGGTGGTGGGCCTGCTTAGTTTGGGTGCAGCTTGCTGGCTTTATGTAGGAGATAAAGGGAAACTTCCGATCTGCCTGGGTGAGCGATAGTAAAGCCCTCCAACTCAGGCAGGAAATTATGGAGTAAGTGGCTTGGTGGCTGATAGTCAAATGAAGCCAGGGCGGCTGGATGCCTGCTCTAATTAACCGGCTGGCAGGTTTCAGCGATACCAGGAATCCTACCGGCTAACCTGATGACAAGACCAGGGTGCACACAGGGGTACAAAGAGGCAGATTTTGCAGGATAACGCACACAAGCCCACACAAATGATCATCTCAAACTTCGCTCCCTCAGTAAACACTTTGCTAAATCAAACCCATTTTGACCTTTGACCTTGCATTGTTTGTGTGATAAAGAACAACATGAATGTGCTCGTAATAATTCACAGTATGTTGACACCAACACATTCAGCACAGTAAGATGTTTTCCTACTGAACGAACAACGCTTCAGCGATATTCTCTCTCATAATCACTTTCCAAAGAAGATCGGCAAAACAAGCAGAAAACATAAACTTAGCATTTTGGCCTCAAGCGCAGTCAACAGAAGAAGCCATTTTCTATAAACAATTCCCCCCCCGGTGCCTAATGACGGCTCATGTCTGAAGATCAGCAATCTAACGATCACATCATCAGACGCTTTACAGAATTAATTTTAAATGATTGACAGTTTTTTATAAGCGTATCACTAATCTCTGTAATTCTCCATTACCTTATTGGATGGAAACAGGGAAAGAAAATGGGGGGGAAAACACAGTTAGCAGAACAATCAACGGAGAAAAAATTAAATAAAATTCAAAATGTGCAGATTTCGCTGATCAATTATAAATAAACTGTAATGTGTGTTTAAGGGACCTACTACAATATCTAAGCTCTCAGGTCAACTCAGTAGTATATAGTTAAAATACTGGGGGAAAAAGAGACTATAAAAACCATTGGAGAAGGTGTATATTGACCAGCAAGGGAGAGATTTATGCCTCTTCTTGTGTTTAATTTGCTGGTGTAAATCACCAGTGATGTGATGTGTAAGTAAGCTAAAAAATAAATGTCACAGTGACAAGAGCGCCTTCAGGGAAATGTTCAACATGGGCGCCATATTCCTGAAGTCTGCTGGCAGTGTTTACTCCACATCGGCATATAAAACACTCATCTGCACTGCTGGTTTCACTGAAATTAATCAGGAGAAATACTTACAGATGTAAGCACATAATTTACTCAAAGGGAATGTTTCTAGACTTTTCTTGCAGGTATATGTTTGGCATTCTCCTGTTATCAGAGGCTGCGTGTGCGAGTACTTCTGACTTGCTGCAATGGGAGTTCACTCTCTCGGCCCTTGTGTGTCCTGACCAGTAATCAGTTTAATGAGATGAGGATTTAAAGCGGCGGAATGAGAAGTTAACTTGGTGAGAATGACTCCATAGAAATCACATGAGTGTCTTGTGCTGCGCCTGCACGCCTCTTCACTTTAACCAAACAGAGCTGAAGGTGAGAGAGCTACTGGAGGATAGATGAAGACGACGTAATCATGCGTGGGAGTGAGATGTAACCAATGCGTGTCAATCATCATCAAGCGCCCTTCTTGATGCTTGCAGTTTGACTTTCCAAAGCGTTAAGGATAAGTTCCAACTCGACACACTCGAGGCCTTTTTTGAATTTGATGTAGTTATTTTTCACTTTGTTGGTGCATGTTGAATGTGACACGTACCTTATTCGCTCTCACTAACACACATGCATTTTCACAGCGGCGTTTTTCAGAGGGGAGAAAAGGAGGAATGGCAGCTGAGGATAAATGCATTTTTCATTATTATAGATTCTCTCCACTCCTCTCCGCTGGCAGTGAGAGCAACCTCTGCTTAAACATCTCTTTCTCTGCCCCTCGGCGCTTCCTCGCGTTTGGACGCCGGCCAAGCAAAAAGTAATTTAAACATTACAGGAAATTAAATCTCACATTTCCAATTTTTCCCCTAAAGTTTAAGTACAATGAAAATGTCACCCATGAATTACGGAATCAAGCTGAATTCCTCCTCCAAACTTTAAACTGTAAATGTAAATGTCCTTGACAACAAGGTGGGCACTCAGCCGCTCCCTCCCTCTGATGTGTTGCTACAGCCAATCGGAATCGGATCAACAAGCGGAGAGGATAAGACCATTTTTGCTGGGCTGTGTTTCTCTGCTTGAAAAATGAAAAATGGATCAGATGAAAGTGACATGAACTGATCAGTACTGGCCACTTTTTTTCATCTCATTTGTATTTCCCTCGCAAGAATCTCGTATTTTAACTTATGGTTTAACGCATATTTTCAGGGCAAACTGTTTCACTCTTGCAAAAAACCTCATCTGTCACAGTATCTAATGTTATATCTTATATTAAGACATTATACCAGTCTCCAGTGTTCAGTCATCCTAAGTTCACCTGTTAAAACTTGTCTTTGTGATATTTAATTCTCTAAGCACAGCATTACTGCAAAGATAATACATCCACTTGATATGTCTCACACCCAGGCCAAATTATATTTACTGCTAAATCACATTTCTGATGGCTCCATGTTATTAGAAAATTGCATGTTGTGCGTTTGATTTATGTCCCAGCATATCTAGAGGAAAAAAAAAAGAAACAGAACACATCCACCCTCCCACGCTTGCAGGTGAGATGAGTTCCTGCAGATTGCTGTTAGTGTCATCCTCCGGGCTAAGTGTTGTATATTAAAGAGACATCGCAGTGGATTGTCACCCTGGCGCCCCACCACCTAGCAATGGGCCATCTTTAATTATGGTCCGACAGAGGTGAATGCATCAGAAAAGGCCTGACAGAGCAGCCAGTGTGTAGATTATTTTAATTTGCGCCCCGCCCCTAGGTGAGCGATGCGGCCGGCCTTGACCCTCCTCTGACTGCATGGATTAATGCCTGGTAATGACTGCTGAGGCTATCATTGCGGCGGGCATCATTAATTATCCTTATTGATTGTTGCTCTCAGAGATAAAGCGTTCTGCTGACTGGAAAATACCCTCCACTCACAAGGTCAAGGTAAAAAAAGAAAGAAGGGGAACTTAGATAATCGCAAAGGGGCCACCACACCTACAATAGAAGATGAATATGGCTGCCGTCCACTTAACCCCACACTGCTAACGTCGCACTCTCTCCGTCCTGTCCTTCGCTCCTGTCCCGCCGTCTACTCCTCTCTCCCTCAATCTGTCTGTCTCACTGTTTCCTGCCGCCCTGTTATTTTCTCCCAACAGGGAATGTAAGAGAGTCCAACGGGAAACCCAAGCAGGCTACGTTAGTTCTACGTTAGGCAGCGAGGTAGGCAGGCAGGCGGCTGTAGTGCTCAGGCAGATTAGGTTTCCGCGGCTGCCATAATGGAGGAGACAGCAGGAAGTCAGGGTTTTATATTTACACTACTCTACATCACCCTGCCCTCATATACACGGAAACAGGCATACACACACACACCCTTGTTACCAATATTCCATTCTCTACCCCAGCAAAGTGTCCGTCCTGAGTGTTGGGTAAAGAAATCACAGAAAACCTATGAATGCGATTGTCATATTCCAACCCTATTGCCAAACGAGTGCGTCAATATTGGACGATTCTACAAAACCCTGAATTATATTCAATGATGTTTCTATGTCCACAGCGAGAGCTATTGGATCATTAAAGGAATAGTTTGACATTTTAGGAAATGCGTTTATTCACTTTTGTGCAGTTAGATGAGAAGATCAATACCACTGTCATGTCTGTACAATAAATTTGAAATACAGCAAGCAGCCGGTTAGCTTAAGTGTAAAAAACGACATTCTAGGCTGAATATTCACAGTATTATTGAATTTATTTTGTGTCATTTGACAGTATGAGAGTAAGCTCATTTTAAGCCAACTGCCTTCACGAGATGCCTGGTGTGTGTCTCCACTTCCAGACTCAAACAGGCTGATCCAGCAGACGGGAAGTGAGTGTGACAGAAATGTATTCTCCTTTCAAACGCTGGTTGGAGAGGTTGCCGTAGCACCTCTCCAGTCCTCTCTCTTCTCTGCCTTCTCTAAGCCTGTGATTGGCATGTCTTCATATGTGGATCCTGTTCTTCCTGCGACTCGCTGCTTTGTACAACTTGCCAATGTCAAACA
Organism: Gadopsis marmoratus; assembly: GCA_036023855.1. Taxonomy (NCBI): domain Eukaryota; kingdom Metazoa; phylum Chordata; class Actinopteri; order Centrarchiformes; family Percichthyidae; genus Gadopsis; species Gadopsis marmoratus. The sequence goes on along the minus strand of JAVQJF010052445.1, from coordinate 37,853 downwards.
ACAAATAAGTAAAAAAAATAAAAATAAAAAATCCATCCCAAAGCTGGGGACAAGAAGTGAGGGAGCCACGCTAAAGAGGTTGAAAATGCACATGCTCATTTAAAAAGGTTCATGTTGAACGTTGATGAAAGAACATTCGGGGTTTCATGTTCTTAAAATTGATATGAAGAATACATTTAGGCACACACACCGCTGGGTTTGGTGGTCTTGATCCATAAATGCACTTTGTCTGGGTTTCATGAGGCGATAGCGATGCAGACGGTGGAGGTAGGGGATGATGAAGGAGTAGTCTGTCTTTTTTTTGTTAGTACCTGTTTGAAGTGTATCAGAAGGTACTTTCCAAGGTCTGGAAATTCATTACTGGACAGGAGCTTTGAAAGTGGTCTGTTGGATGTATATGGTTTTGTGTGTGTGTGTGTGTGTGTGTGTGTGTGTGTGTGTGTGTGTGTGTGTGTGTGTGTGTGTGAGAGAAGGCCTGCAGCCCATTGTATTCAGAGTGGAATTGCTAAGCAGTAGCCTGAGGCCATGAGAAGGCAGCTATGGCCAGGTATGGCCAGCCATTACTGCAGGGCATCAGACTCCATCAGACTCTCTAGAGAAAAGATCATACGGGCCATACACACCGATATAGGTAGTGTGTGTCTATTTGGGTGTGTGTGCATGCATTTGTGCGACAAAGACAGACAGAGGAACCACACAATCTATGTCTACATTGTAAAGCTTTTATACGATCTGGAACATTTTGAAGTTGGATTGTGATCTTATTCAGTGTTAAAATGATTTGTTTGATCCGGATCAAATGACCCTGCCGTGTGTGTGTGTGTATGCAAGCATATGAAACAGAGGCTGAAAGAAAACCGAGAAAGAGAAGTCAGACTGTGTTGCTGTACAACGGTCTGCAAATCAATACATGACCACAACGCTGACAGGAAAACCCAATCAGAGGCCGAAGGCTGGAGGCACGGCCTCAACGCTTACATCAGATTCACACACATTTACACCGAGACGTACCATAAACTGCCGTGGTGTCGTTTTTCTTCGTCTCTTCTCATAACTTTGATCAAACATTAGATTGCTGCTGAAAGTGGCTTTTAGTTTTCATCAAAAGAGGAGATCCTGGATGGCCTGGGAGAAAAAAACCACCATCCTTGGTTTTACAATATACTATCTTGGTATGTGCAAGCGGTGTAACAAGTGCAAATCCTGCATGATACAGTATGTATGATGCTTGCTTTAGATACTAACTACAATCTAATATAATGTGCTCATTCTATATGACAAGTAAATATAAGACAAGACAATCACATTACACCTAGGTTTTTCATAACATGAACTTCCTTTTATTTTGTGCAGTATTTAAAATAAATTTGACCTATAAAATGTTTTGGATTCACACGTGGGTGGATGTGATGTGTGAGCACACACACATGTATGATAAACACACACACGTGCAAAACAAAGGGGGGGGGGGTAACACAGCATGATGCCCATCTATCTTTCTGACATCTCCTAACCCAATCCCACTGGGGCTAACTGAATTCAATCCTCAACATTAGATAAGCACATACCCCCTCCCCTCTACACGTGTGTGTGTGTGTGTGTGTGTGTGTGTGTGTGTGTGTGTGTATGAACATATCACACACATAGCGGCAGGTTTAGATTGTTTCTGCAGTCAAGTGTTAGTGTGCAGGTCACATAGCAAGAGAAGGAATGAGGCAGAAATCAGGAGAAAAAAAGCCAACAGGCCCAGAAGACAAAGCGAGACCCTGGCAGAGACAGACGGAGAGAAAGAGGTTTGATGTTGTCTGTCCGGTGGGACTCCATGCTCTGTTTTTCCCTCCTCACCCTTTCCTTTCTCCCCCCTCTATCCCCCTGCCCACCTCCACCCCTCCAGTTCTCCCCTCTCAGCAGCTCTCTGCTGATTGTTTGGGCTTCTTGGTCCATATCAGGCCCATCGGCCAATGTTTCCATCAAACGCAGCATTTATCTTATCATTGCCTTGACAACTGCCTATTAGTCCAAAAGAGTCTGAGGGGTCTGTGTTCCCATGGCGATGACATGGTGACATTGCCAGGCAGCTCTGGACCGCCTGCTGAGATAGTGGACCCTCTTCCTCTCCTCCTCTCACCCTGCTCTTCCCCATGTCTTCCTCTTTGCCCATCCCTTTGCCTCCTTTTTGCTCCTCCTTTGGCAGCCCCGCCAATCTCCGGAGCTTTGAGGGTGTGTGCACGACAGATGGGAGATTCTCCTGCTCAGTGTGTCTTCCTGCCTTGGTGTCTGTTTGCCAGTCTGTATGTGTAGTGTGTTGCCCTACAGTAACCAAAGAGTGGAAAATACAGGCTCCAGAAATGCTCAACAAGCACCTGGTGAGGACATTTTTGTGGTTTTCATGTTCTGTATCAGTGTTTAGGGTGGTTTATGACCTCATCAGTGAGGTCTGGGGACTGTGAAACATCTGACAGAGGTTTATACACACTCTCTCTACTGGAAAAGAGTCTCTGCAATCACATAAAGATGAATCAAAAACAAAGACAAATCAATGTGAGAAGGCATGCAGAGACTGCGCTTTGAGCTGCATGACCATGTCCTGGAGATCCCAGTGCTCCTGATGCTTATCATCTGTGGTAGCATGTGTAATTCCTGGGATAAACACAATAATAGCAATAACAACCACAGCAGTTTGAACAGCAGACCCACAGAGATTCAAGGAGAAAGAAAATATGAAGGAATATACTCATACTGTATATTTTAGAAAACATATTGCGCAAGGATCTCAAGCCCCTGACCTTACCTCACCTCACCTCATATTGCCTGCCGGTATTATTCTAAGTTGAGCAATAGTGGTGATCAGAGGCTAACCTAGTGAGTATTTTCATGTTAAGCACATACACAAATGAGTAATGAAAAGGAGTACTATAAATGACAGCGTTGGAACATGAATTTTGCTGACTAAATCCTGTTTCCTCACTCCTTTCTACTCCCTTCCTCTTGCTAAGGGTGTTATTATGAGCGGCTCGCAGCAGTTTATAGGGTGAACGTGCAGACATCGGTCACCTTGTCTGCTGCCATTTCTGCACACAGTAATGCAGAAATGTTTAAAATTGCATCTTGTAATCTGCCGTTTGACTTCTTAAAAATACAGGAGGGATGAAGACACAGACGCACACGCGCTTACGCAAACACTATAATTTCACCTCTTATCAGCATGTTATCCCGTGGTAGGTGATTCAGTGCATTAGCTGTGATCTGTGCTCTGTCCTCTCTCTGGCTGAATCTGGATGAGAGAGGAAGGGGTCTCCGAGGGCAGCTCAAAGGGGCCCAGCTCTAATAATAGAGTGTAAATCTCAGTCATTACTGCTCTGACAGGACACTGTGTCATCATTGTCTGGCGCACAAGTCCACTCGAGTGGAGAGGTTTCAAGTTAACTACTGTTTTTACTGTGGGCAGCCCAGAATCCCGTGAAGTTTGGTAGATGACAGTGTGAGGGGAGTCAAGCTTCAACAACAGATATTATGATTTGATACTAAACTTTGACTTGCTGCTTATCGATCCAGACAACTACCATGAGACCAAACAAACTTTTGCACTACTGAAAGATTTTCCTGGATACAAATGTCAAGCAGAGTTATCCCAACAAATTTGAAAACTACTGTCGCTACACTGGTACTTTATAAGACCGCTTTCCGCTGTTAAAACAGCACGCCAGTGGGACTGACATTCCATATCCTGTTAAGCAGGAAATCATCATTGGTCTCAATAACGGCGGGTCATAAAATCACATTTCAGCATCCATCGATTTTTATTTCATAGTAAATGGCAGGTAACAAACCGCCGGGCTGCTGAGCGGTGCAGTGTAAACACGCCTCTGATAAACAGTTAAAGAAGTTCATCCACTCTGCTGAACTGCGGCTTGGCGGCAGAAAAATCAACACTAATCTGATGAGAGGCAGAAAAACAAATTCTACTGTTGTGCTCGCTACACAGAACTCAAGGGAGGGGAGGAAGAATCCAGACAAGGGAGAGGGGACATGTTAGGAAGAACGGAACAGGTGAAAAAAGGCAAAGAGAGGAGAAAAGCTAAGATGAAGTGGAAAGGCAATGGAAATGACATAAAATAAGAAAGGCATAAGGGAAATAAAAGAAGGTGAAAGGAAGCTGTTTGGAGACAGGATAGGACAGAGATTATGCATAGGAAGAGGCAGGGCATGAAAGAGAAAATGGGCTTAACAATAAAATAAAATTAATATATTTTTCCTCTCCTAATGGCTTGGTTTGCTCTTTTCCTTCAATCTCAATATTACGAAGATTTTAAGACTTTGAAAGTTGTAATTTATGTTCCACTGGCATGAACGCAAACAAATGCCTGCAATGGAAAGGAAGGTAGGAAATCAATCCAAAATCTAATGATATGGTTTGGAAATTGGATGGCAGTCAGTGCTGCTGTTGTGGGTAATGGGTTAAAACATGCAAAAATGTTTCCTTTTCTCTTTTAGTCTCTCTCATCTCTGTGCTCTTTTTGGAGAAAAATGCCACATCAACAGAAACGTCACATCCAGGATAAGGGGCTTACTTTTGTATCTTCTAATTGAAGTGCCTTCCTACCTTAGTGTCTGACAGCTCCTTTTGACAAGTGATGTGTTTTTTGAAAGTGAATCAGCTTTCTTTGGCTCTGACTGCTATAGACAGCAGAGATCAGTGAGGGTCAAGCTGAATGTTGGGCTCTACACTGAGTTACTCCTGCTTCCTGCCATCACAAAGGTTGTCATTCAGCTCACCGTTAATCCTGCCTTCTTCTTTCAGCGGATATACATTCAGTATTCGCAGTTTTTTTTTTTGCCCCCGTAAAGTACCAAACAAGCCAACCAGACCGAGTAGTTTAACAAATGTTTAAAGCTGCATTAATCAACATTTTATATAAACAATGGATGAAATGACTGTGTAATGTCAGATATGGTGACGAACCCGCAGAAACTCATCACCTGACTCTGCGGTTTCCTCAGCTCTTACGTGGCACTTTAGCATCTTTTAGCTCATTGTTTTGGATTTATGGTCCACAACCATATTGTTTTGGTTTACGCTCACAGTTCTCATGATGCCGTATTTTTCAGTGAAAAAATGTCTAATAAACCTGCTGTATGTTACCTGCCCAGCACCACACAGCGGACAAAGTTAGCGGCTAGCTGGTGAACATAATGTAGCATTAAGGAGCTAAGCAGCAGGTTATTTCGCTGGAGGTGGTTGAGGCCAAAACAGAGATAAAAGTGTCTTCTAGATAGGTAAATAGGCAGAGTCCTTTCTAACATGTTCCCCACAATAACTTTATACGGTGATAATAAATCGTATGTGTTTACTGCTTGTTTTTGCTGCCCCCAAGTTGCCTAAAAAGAAATTATTACTGCTTTGAAACAACCTGTTTATGATTTCCTGACAAACACCCAAGCATGGACATGTCCATAAAACCTCTTAGGGGGGATTTCTGGATGAATAGTTGGGTCAGTAATGCACGCCAGATTGACATCGGGGGCCACGGTTTGCATCCTGTCTCCTATCAACTGTAGGCTCTGCGTTGGTTCCTTTTAACCATGACCACAATTTTCCCTTAACCAAATAGTTATAGTTGCCTCAACACAACCAAACATAACCACATGGTGACTGATCAGAAAGCACTTTAATTAGTCACTTTTGGAACAGTCATATTAAAATCGTTGTGGAAGACACTGACAAAAATACTTATTTTTTCTTATCCACTTACAATCTACTCACAACAGGCGGCAGAAATCACAGTGTTGGCTCTAACCTTTTAGCAGACCCATCTTTACATAAAACACCACAGCACTGTGATGATAATGGATGGTATTTTCATTTTTACAATGTCTCAGGCATTCATTCTTCTTTGGTCTCTGTCTTGTGGTTCTGGTGGTGCAGCACAAAGCTCATCCATACCCTGCAGCTTCTGTATGTATAATCCCATCTTTGCCTGCACTGTTTAGCATCACTCCATCAACAGCCAGAGAGTGAACCTTCAATTATATCTTTGACCAGCACACACAGCCAGTACTCATCACTGGAAGCCAGCCACATCCACATGGAATGGAAAAATGGTAAGAATCAAGTCTTTTTTTTTTTTGTCTGGAAAATATCCTAAATTTTACTCCCTCTGCCTCTCCTTGGCGTCTTCCCACTTTCCCACTCCAGCTCTGTGTGTGTGATATTATGAAGAACAGATTTTCCAGAAAGGAAATGAAAGGGCTTGTTAGCAGAGGAGAGAGAGGGAGAGAAAGAGAGACAGAGAGAGAGATCAGAGGGCCAGTGTTGAGGCTGACAACAGCCCAGTCTCCCAGCACCATCAACCGACCCACACAGCAGCTAGCCAGCCTTCACAGGGCCGCATAAATCCACATGCAGGTCACATTACTGCTCGCCTTCATCAATGTTTACTGGCATGTTAAAGATTGTAATAACATCGGTCAGGACAGAGATTTTTAATTTAGATGTTTTTTTTAAAGGGTTTGTGACCCAGCTGTGGTGAGGGGAGACATAGTCAGAAAGAGACAGATGTTGGCACAGAGGCAGAGAGGTGTAACCACATTTGGACCGAGATGAGAACGGAGGCCTGCAAGGTCATGCTCTATAAACACTCTTCAAATCAGGATGCTAGACTTTTGTTATACATACTAGGTTCAGTCAACAATTTGTGCATGTCTTCATGTTTTCAGTGGTCATTTCAGTTAAAATAATAAAAGCAGTTTGAGTCATGACAGTAAACATTCAGCTACAGCAAGAACACAACCCACAAAAACAACAGGCAAATCAGAATTTCCCTTTTACAATCGCCAACATCGCTCTCCCTCTCTCTTGCTTTAATGTCTGTAAAGGCAAACACAGTTTGCCAGTGTATTTTCTTTGGGTAGCGGGCCATGCCTCTGCTTAACTTAGATATATTGGATTTTGATCAAATACTTGAAAAGTGGCACAAGGACTTATGTGCTTATTTAAACTGTAATGTTGAATACACAAATCAGACTGGGTGCTGTGATGAGGCACACGCACACACGCACACACGCACTTTCCCCTCTGCCCTATAGATTGTTGCTGGGTTGAGGCTTGAAGAGCCCTTGCCTTGTTCAAGGTTACACACCCACTGTTCTGTTCCACTGAGCTGTGTAACCATAACAGTTTAATGACATGCTATTACAGGGCTATCACACTTACAGCATCATGTTAACACCACAACCACTGCCTCAGTCCCACACAGACAGTAGGCTATATCAGATTTAGGCCCTAATCCTACTCATTTGGCCCATTGTTATGTACTCTCACATGGACTTTCATTCTTCCCTTTCCTTCCCTCCCACCCATTCTCTTTCTTTCTTTTGATTTTTTTTTAATTCCTCATCGCAATGGTGGAAAATAACTAAATACATTTGCTCAAGTACTGGTACTTGATTACAATTCTGAGGTAGTATTTTATTTCAATTTTATCCTACTCTACTGTCCTACTCCTGTATTCCACTACATTTTAGAGGCAGAAATAGTTTTTTACTTTTGTCCACTGCATTTATTTGACAGCTATAGTTACTTACTTTGCAGATTAATAATTTAAATCTACTGCACGATGATCATATAAAATAGGATACAGTACATCCATGTGCCCAACACTATATAAAATAACAAAAATGTATTCCGCCTCGACCAACTACAGCATGTAGATGCTGTTACCACTTTAGTAATCCATCAGCAATAATAAGACAATAATATAAGATATAATAATATAATAGTTATGGGAGCCAGTTTGCATAATGACTCCTTTTACATTTGATACTTTCACTACATTATTGTCATAATAATGCTGTACAAGTAAACCTTTGAACGCAGGACTTTTACTTGTATTGGAGTACTGCATTGCGGTATAATAAAAGTAACTAAATACTTTGTCCACCACTGCCTCTTCATAATTCAGACGCATCATATCTCCTCTCTCAGCTTCATCATCGAAACAACAAAAGACAAAATGTTTCTTGTGTAGTCTGGTGCGCCCAACAAGCATGGCTGGTCTGACTTGGTTATTTTGATGCATTAAACCTGACCCTCAGAATCGGCCACAACAGCAAACCCACGCCAACCCTCGAAGCACAGCCCAGTCACTTGTGATTTATTTCATATTTCCATTTGATTGGGGGCTGTTTTCGGGTAATCAGGCTCTGACATTGGGCCCTGTGCTGTGGCTGAGCTGTTTACATAGCTCTGCTGGAGACATGTTGACACTGAGGAGGGCTGAGACGAAGAGCCGAGCTGCTCTCAAGGTCTGGACACTATTTGGATCTGTGCTGGCCTGTTTGTGGGGAAGGACAAGTCAACCAGGGCAAAGAAAGGGGGTAAAAACAGGTTGGACAAAGGACATGAAGAATGAGGAAATAAGAGTGAAGTGGAATATTATATTCAGTAGTGTTAAAGGTTAAAATCCACATAATTCTAACACTGTTAATAGCAGCTACTAGTGAGTGGTTTGTATTTCTTGGCCCATTTAGTGGTTTGGTGCTCCACTGTTATTCTTCTCACCAAGAAGATGGTAACGTTTGATTACAGAAATAAGTTTAATCATGTTAAAACATTACACATCATAATGTAATGTCAAGAACAGTCATGCAGGAAAAATGCCATCAGAAAGAGTCACTGTCAACCAAAAAATGAGCTCACTTTATAAAATGTCTATTGCTTTGGCCCTCTCTACCCTCATCCCTCCTCACATATTATAAAGACATTTTTGAGATTGTTGAACACCACTGACTGCAGCAGGAGTCAAGGCAGGTTGACTTACAGTGGGTACAACAAAAGGCTTAATGTATGTGAAGTCGATTATGCAGCAAGTAGAGGTGGACTGAAATGGGCTGTGCAGGACTGGAAAAAGCTATAAAACCAAACCAAGAATAAACTTCTTACTGTCCTTGATGTTACTTGCAGGATTCATTTCTGCAAAAAAAGTGCCAGAGAATGAAATGCTAAAAGTACGACCGCAACAAGTTCCGAAAAGTTACATTCCCGAGATAGAACGTTATCGCTGTAGCTGTCACAGAAGCATCTCCTCTTTTCCTCAACAGTAAAAGACCCTAGCAGAAAAAGTCAACAGCCCCCTCTGCACCTGCTCCAGCAGAAGGCCCCAGGGTCACCGACGGGAGAAAAGAGAGACAAAAAGACATGTTGGTGAACTTTTCAGTGCTAGTGAGTGGAATATTGAACTTTTTCACATTGAATTGCATCAAAAAAAGCTGAAGTTTGGAGAGCCTAATCAATTTACCAAAAAGGTTTTTGTTTGACTGCAGAGCAACAGTCAAATCTTTGAAAAGCAGAGGCTGACATCCTTGAAAAAAAAAAAAAAGAGAAAAAAACAAAAAAAAAAACGGCATGCACTGAACCCACGCTTTTGTATTCTTTTGGTCTTTGTTTGTAGAAGGTTTGTACATGGAGGAGGAGGTAGTTGGCTCCAAGTACCAACCTCAAGTAATATCACACGCGCATGCACGCACACACATTTGTTCAGTCTTTAGAAGAAATGTATAATGCTGTTAGATATTATTTTAAGTCGAGGTACTGATTTCAATGCCAAATGTCAAATCAGATGTATGACTAGAAGGGTTTTTTATGCTAATAAGGTGGTTAATATTCTGATGATATGTCTACATGAAGCCTGAGTGTGTTTTAATATCCCAGAGAAGGTGTGTGTGTGCGTCTACCTCCACATAGAGACGGGGATGGTGCACCCAGGGGCGAGCCAACGCACTAGCTAGCCTGTGTCGGCTCGGCTGGAACGCCTTGCTGTTTTACCGCAGGAAGTAACACAAAAGAGCAGCAGGAATGTTTATGAACACCTCAATCCCGGAGGACCTGTGGGCTGACCTGATTATCGCCTGTCTGTAATTCCACAGTCGGCAAGGTGCTGCTGCTCCTGGAGGGGTTTGAAGGGTGTGTGTGTGTGTGTGTGTGCGTGTATTCCATCACTGATAGGTATCATTAAACATCATTAGAGGGTTGGAAGAGTCTCAAGCTGCTTTGGTTTTTGTGTGGAAGACTGTTTTTGTCAGACGCACTCTAGGAAGATCACTAACAGCACAGCCCTGAAGATACACTCACACATTTAAAACACACACACACACACACACACACACACACACACTGAAAAGAGGGTATTTATCAGTCAAGCTTGTTTTGTTATTGCATGCATTCTTTTGACATGAGCTCTGACTGTGGCCTTTGTAAAAGAGGAAATCAAATAACAGGGCCAACAGGAGCAGAGCTACAACCCCCTCTAGCATATACAAACAGAAATAAACCTCGGCTGTCTATATCTAACAATAGGACAACAACTTTTACTTCAAGGCTATTGCGAAGTTTGAGCAGTCATTTAAATGGCTTGTGTATATTTGTCTAGTTGTGTATTCGGAGATGGCTGGCATCTTCTCATTCATTTCCCCAGACAGCTATTTGTTAAGTTATGTTTAGCATTCACTGCCAGGATGTGTCATGAGTGATTCTGTTGATCAGCTGTTGATTCGTGGGCCGATCCAGGAATGCCGCAGTTAACTGGTTCAGCATGTTTAAATGTAGAGAGCAGTGGTGGGGACCAGGCCCCCAATCAGCCCAGTGACCTACACTGTGTAGCGAGTACAGCCACGAAACATCTCTATCCATCATTGGAGGCAGCATATCCATGAACAGGCCGGTGGAGCTAAAGAGATCACAGGAGGCCAAAGTACAGCTGGGTGCTGCCATCTTCTGGCCAGGCGCCACATGAGGGTGGCAAATTCATCTTGGGGAAAGTATCACGCATGTTTGTTTTTTTTACATTAAACTGCAGTTTATACAATCATGGATCAATACCAGTGAGCTTGGTGCTCACATCTGCCATCCAAACTTATATTTGTTGCAGCTTAAAAACTCATTTTAAGACTTCTCTCCCCGCCTGCTTCAAACATAAAAACACCTTCAGAATGTGAGCAGACTAATTCGCAGACTGTAATTCTTTAATCTTTGTGAAGCAAGCGATGCACGATGAGTAAAACTTCAAAGCTTCAATAAGCTGCATTTCTTTACAGCGGAATATGCTGTATCTCCTCAGGTGATTGTACAGTACTACAGAGCAGCTGGAAAAAGCTCCTGGCTACCTCTCTCCACCCCGGCTGAACGCGTCAAGCTAATACGTGGTGACGCTTGGTGAGTTATTGCACTGAGTACCAGGCCGCTAGTTCTGCTCACAGGCCTGGTTTGATCTTTTATTTACACTCCTTTTTGCTCAGGATTTCAGGACAATTTTCCCAGCTCTTTACAGTCAACAAACTACAAAGCAAGGCCCCTGTCTCTGGGAGGCATGTTGAATAGAGAAAAAGACCGCTGGTTTGGCTGCTTGCTTCAGAAACAAAAAAAAAAAACCTAAACTCAGTTCAGCCACTTTGGACTCCACGTTGGCCGGGTAAATAGGTTGATCTGAGCGTGACAGCTAGGGAGAGAAAGGTGGGTGGATGGATGGAGACACAGCTGAGAAATACGTAAGCATACAGACAAACAGGCCAATGGACTGAGAGACGGACGGAAACTGCAGGCAGACAGACAGGCGGACCATTACATACTCAAGGTGGAGGACAAACCATTTTGACTGCGAGTACGGTTGCATATTCACTCAAGTGGCTGTCTACATCAGAGAAATAGAGCCAGTACCTAAAACTATTATTCTGCCATTAGTTTTCTGCAGGTCACGATTGTGGCATAATGCAATAGCATTCATCTATTTCATTCATTTTAGTTCTTAGAGAGCGACACACAATTTAATTACCCATCCTCCTCTTTGGCTGTGGGAGCGGGAGCAAGCGCCTCGCCCCCCTCCCTCCACTCACTCACTTCTCGTAAAGGATCGAGGGTGCCGAAACAATGATGGATAGAGTCTGAAAAGTGCATTATTTCTGATGCATTTTTGATTATTTCTACCCTTTCCCTTTTTTCAGGTAATGCAATAAGCTTGATACGCCCTGAGTTCTGTCAGAGACATGGATATTGCAACAGCTCAGGCATCGCTTTCTATCGGCAGGAAAGTCATTGTTTCTGAAACAAGGAGTTCTGTTTTTTTTTTTTTATATAGCTCTTTTACTCTTTTTCTCCCTTTTTTCATTTTTTGTCTGTCTGTCTTTTTTTCACCGCCTTTGTAATTTTGTCTGTCTGTCTGTCTCCAGCTTGGAGACATTCTCATTTGGACTGGTGCCTTGGATGCCCCAATAGACTGCCACAATAGTTCCTCATCGAAACAATTTCAAGGACCTCTTCAAAGTGAATGAATCAATAGTGCTCATATGTGGGGTTAAAGCAGAGGTTACGCTGACATTGTTCAACTCCAGACACTCCCTTAGCCCCAACATGCTAGCCAGAGCCAGCGACCTGTTGTTTGGTTAATATAATTCATTCTGTAAATAGAGAATATCAATCTCTCTAAATATAACCCCACTTTGCCCTAAACAAACAAATAAATATTTAAAAAACACAAAGCGCAGAGCGAACCTTAGGGCTAATACTCTTATGTCTAAACTTGGTTTATCCACAATCAAACAATGCAAATGCTTCTGATGTCTGAAACCTAGGTGCTGCCAGCCAGAATTGATCCCATAGTCCTCAGAGCTATTCTCAAACAAACCATTTGTGAGTGCAGTTCTCTTTATACAGATTATTTTAACAATATTTTCCCCACTAAACATAATACACTTTCCTCACTGTGATTTCATTAGTCGATAATATAAATTTTACATTTTATATTCAAGTAACATATATCACTTATTCTGAACATTGATTATGAGAATACATTTTTAAATGAAAATTATATGAACTTTATTATTAGCTGGTACAGGTTGGTCTCGGTTTACAAAACATACATCAAATTAAAATACAGATTTTAACACTTCTTAATCTGCATAATACAATATGGCATTAGTCTGATACGTCCAATCTGCAATTTCTACACAAAGAAGTCTGAAGGAGGAAGTCTGTGGTTTGAGTTTTGGGGATTTTTGCATTAGTGGGGTCTGGTCATAAGGACAAACATGCACAAGTTACTGTAAGTGCAGAAATACATTTTATTGCTTCCAGAACTTTGGGACTACATAAAAAAGCCAAGTTTGCAATTGATACTTTGTAATAGCTTTTAGCGGAGTATCGATTGAATCCGTCGGTCCGCTGCTACGTATCAGCTAGTTCTCCAACAGGCTGTTGTCAGGAGAGACATTTTCACATGTCACAGTATAAAAAGCAAAAGGTGTAAATAATGATATTGTACATGTTGGCTCGCTGTCACACTGCCATGACAAAAGCCATTGTTAATGTTATTTGTAACACTTGTGCTTTTCCTACTATTACAAGTCAAAATGTCTGCTGGTAAAAAGCCTATGGCACAAAACAGTTCTTCATTGCACTTTGATGGCTTTATAGTTTGATCATGTGACCATTATTGGGAGGCCTTAACTATATGGGCTTTTGTTGTATTCTCTAAGCACTAACTGAATGCGTGACCAAACAAATCGAGCATATGTTCACTTGAATTTACAGTATAATTTCTTTACATCAGAAAATGTCAAAACAAAAACAACCAAAACAGACATAAACCTCTTTCCAGGTCTTTGTGGTACTGAGGACACTTTGGGGTCCAGGTCTTAGGAGTGCTTGGTGGCAGTTGGAAATTGCTCAATGTCTCCTCCAAACAATATTCATATTGCAATTTCACGATTGTTATCTCTGTCTACACTATATTTTTCACATCTGTTGCTCTACCTGAAGATTGTTTTCTTTTCAAGTAAAAAATATACATTTGCATTCATGGCTGCACATAACAATACACGTTACAGTAAATATTAAAATGTTACCATTTTAAAAGGTGTAAAAATGGTCTATGACACCCTGGTTTTGTATTGGGTCGCAAATGTCTCCAAATACTAACAACAAAGAGCCATTTTGATGCGTGACGTGATGATTATGCTATATTTCACTACAAGAGAGTCCATATCGCACCAAAAGCTCACCAAAGAACCACCATTTGGCACTGTGGAGCTTCTCTCATTCTGCGAGTGTATGTCCTGAACCTTGCTAACCTTTTCCCAGTTTTACACACTGCTTTTCTTTGATTCAGCCGACAGCTCTACACATACAGAGCTGCACTGCACCACTGGGTCACAAGCACAGGTGAAGCAGTCCAGGTGAGCTTGGCAGGAGAACGCAGACGGCTGTCTGTAGGACGTGAGACAGAGATGGGCTCTGAAGCCTCGTCTTGGCATCCCACTTCAGTCGGAAACACGATGTAACCTAGGTAAGGCAATAGTATACAGTACACAGCATTGGCCAGGCTCCATCGTGCATTTGATTGGCCAGAGGCCTTTTTTGTAATATACTGTGAAGAAAAAAATAATCATCACTCATTGTTTAATTAGTGTCAGTGAAGCATAATCATTCAGGGTAAGACCTGAGTCTGCAGGATGTAAATTGATTTCCTGATGAATTCATGAAAGTATATTATAGCTTTATTGTGTTGTGTTACTGTTAGCTGACTCTTAACCGACCTATCAACTGCTGCCCTTTTATTGAAGTGTGATATGATGGCATTATCTTCATAGCCTCCAGGGTGATCTCAATAGACAAAGCTCAACTCTGATGCTTCGTAATGTAAGTGGCTGAAATACCAGCTGGTAATAAGGTTAGTCCATCATCTGTCGCTAAATGAGATAAAGGGACAGAGTGTAAGTGAATCACAGAACTTAACTTTCTTGCAGCAACTACACACATAAATACACAATCCCTATGTACTCCTCTATTCATGTGCAACCAAAATCTTCTAGATCTTCTGCGCTCTCGCTCTCTCTCACACACACACACACACACACAAACGCTTAACAGGCCCGAGGTCTCCTGACATAGCCTCTCTAGTGACATTTCGTCAGAGGGTGAGTGTGGCATCCCAGCCGTGTTGATGTGATTGGCTTTGTGCTTTGCTGTCGTAGTGGCCGGGGGAAGATTGATCGTGGGGGAGTAGGCGGTGTGTGTCTGAGCGTGAGTGTGAGTGAGTGTGTGTGTGCATGGGTAAGGGTGAGGGGGGGTGGGTCTTTTAGAGAGGGGACAGGCTGGAAAGGTCAGGCTCTGAGGTGAAGCCTCTGATATTGACTCTGCAAAGGTTCGCTCTGATGAGAGTCTAATACCTGTGATCCCACAGCTCCACGGCGTAAACACACACACACACACACACACACGCACACACAAAATGAGACGTGCTGTCAAAATAATATAATGAACAGTGAGGCGTTCACTTACTGTTACTGTACTGAAGTGCATTTGAACTGTGATGCGATTGCTTAGCTCAGAACAAAGTGAATGAACTGCAAAGTCCGTGACTATGAATCTTTTGTTTCAATTCAGCTAAAGCCACGATAGCTTCCTCCATTTTGGACTCTCTGGCTCCACTCTCCCTCAAAGGTCAGCGCTGGCGTGGAGCATATTCTCATGTTAAAGTTCACCCAAGTTAAACTCGCCATGACATATTCGCACACATTTACTTCACCTCTGCATAATGCGTCCCGATTGAAGCAATTCCACTGAAATGAATTAATTTTGCTGCAAAATGTTAACATCTTAAAACCCAACAAGGCCGGGCCTGTAATCTGCAAAGTTACTAGTAACTATATAGCTGTCAGATAAATGTGATGGAAAAAAATGAAAATATTCAAGCAAAGTACCTCAAAATTAATCTCAAGTACAGTTCTTATTCCTCTGGGGTTTTTTTGTCGTTTCTCTTCTCATCTTAACGTTCTATCCTTTTTGACTCCTTTTTTTCATCTCTGTTCTCTGCTTCTCTCCTTTCCTCACTCATCGACTTTCTTTCCCTCCTTCTTTCACCGCTGGGTGGTGTGTTTTTTCCAGGACATTTCCTATCATTGTTCCTCAGCTCGCAGCACCATGCCTCTCTGTTTCCTGCCCCGTCTCAGTCTGTGCCCACACCCATTCATCTTACGGCCACCTGGCAGCGCGGGCTGCCTCTCAGCATTTCCTCGTCTGATGCTGGTTCATAGGCCCAGGCCTTCTCACTCGCTCAGCCCCGTGCCCAGGGAACCTGCCTGGTTAATTAAAGGAAAACAAACTCTGCGCTTTCCACCCGCTCTCTGCAAAACACTGCTTATTAAGGAGTACAAGTCAAACTTCATGATTCATTAAGAAGAGGAAGTCTGAGCAGACTGGACAGATCAGTGAGACTGGAGGGCAGTGGAGAGATGGAGCGGAGGAGGAAATGGGGGAGGTTTTGGGAGTGTATGTGTCTCTGCAAGTGTGTGTGAGCGTGTGTGTTTAACCTTATTTAACATTGTGGGGTGGTAGAACCCAAATTCATCCCAAATGGAGACTGACATCCACCGGACGTAATTTTGATAATAATTCCCAGCGTTACACTGGAAAATGTGGTTTAACTCTTTTTTGACTTTTTGATAGCAGTCACATACCTACACATTTTCTTTCCTTTCTACCCTCTCTCAGGTCTCTTATGACCTCTGCTCTCTTTGTCTCCAGTGTGAGTCTTGTAATTTCTTCTAGATGTGTTGAATGAAATATTGAAGTGAGTGCTAAGAAGCGATCCACACCTGCGCTTGGGGTTACAGTACAGATGAGAAACAGTATGGCAAAGAAGAGAAAAGGTCTTTCAAAAGAAAGGGGGTTTGTCTGAATTTTGTGAAAAGTACTCACATTTCACATTCCCAAGTATCACATTGAAAAAGTAACAACTACAGTTTGTGTATTCAAGTATTCAACCATTTGCTTCAGTGAAGCAAATATGATTTGATACATATTAAACATTAAAATATGTTCCATAAAGTCAATATTTAGTTCCATCTGTATATCTTAGAATAGATTTTAGAGTGCTTTTCATCCGAATCCTTAGGCACACAGGCATGAGTACTACAGTATGTTATGATAATGTGAGTCCAGTGCTTGAACTATCAGAGAAAATATCTTTCATGCAAACAAGAATTTGTAAAATGTCAGTAATATCCTCACCACTTAGACAAAAAATCTCAACATATTTTAAAATAACAATCACAGTAGTAACTAATACGGTGTTTTTGTTTAATTTATCAATCAGCCTACCTGGTAATTGTAGCTAGTCCTGCTACATAGTCAACTGTGAAGATATTGACTCAAAAAGTATATTCTGTAATCACAAATGCACAACAAAAGCTACAAGTACCGTCTGACAACAAGGAGGTCTATGAAAAAGTCATCAATCCAGCTCTAAGGTTGCCCTGTCTACCTCCAGTGACGACGTTCCCTGATCTATCACCATCGTCAGTTCTTTCCAACATTTGGCTTGGAATGAAACTATAACTTAAATTGCATTATTTTCATGTTCACATTTGTCCTGAACTCATTGTATGATAATATAATACCATTAGAATACTAATATAATACTATGAGTGACGTTATATATTTTAAGATCGGCTGTTAACAACAATAAAAAGACAGTCGATACACAAAATTAAAAGCATCAACGTAAAGACACATATAATCTCTTATTAATAGCTACAATGAGAATTAATTAATTGTTTATTGTTATTGTTTCTAGCTATAACTGAAGAGAATGAAAATTAGGATCACCGACATGGTTTTTACAGTAGGTTACGGTATTGCATGTGTGTGTCTGGATGTATGCAGCGTGTGCGCTGGCAATACATGTTTAGATACGCCATCAACATTCTGGAATAACAAAGTAATGCACATATCAGTAGATGCGCCAGCAAGCATGAGTCTTTCAGTGTGTACTGTATGTTACAGTGTGTGTGCCCCATTCGCCCTTTCTGTCCTCTCCTCCAGCTTTCCTCAGTGTGATGTTTTCCTTTGGCTCTAATGAGTTCTAAGTGGCCAATACTTTCTTCTGCAGGAAACTCGTGTCAAACTAATTAACTTTTAATGAGAGGAAACCCACTGATTAGAGTGTTTTTCTTGGCAAACGAGCCTATTAATTCTGTTGGTTTGAGCAGCAGGGCCAAGGAGTCGGGAAAGAAGAAGAAGGCCGCTCTTCAGCAGTCTGCACCACTCGGTCTCCCTCTCTCTATCTCTCTCTCTCTCTCTCTCCCACACACACAGCTCCTGCCTGAACCCCTGCTCAGTCTGTTTGCCCAGCTGCTGAATCACACACACACACACACACACACACACACAGTTGGCATCGCCGCTCTCATCGCTGCCCAATACTGCTCTCTAGTGACTGAAAAGATTCTTAAAGATTGTCTACCACTTTTAGGGTGAATACCTTATAAACAGTCTCCTCTGCCTGTCTGAAGAAATTAGAGAGAAAAGACAAGAAAACAAAGCATATCTAGCCTGCTTTACAACTTTATACCAACTCATCAAATGATTTTAGGATGTATAAGTTAGTTTTTTCAAGATATGATTCTCTGGACCTCCTTTACCTTTCCACAATAGTTTGTTGCGTGGACATGAAACAAGTAGTCGATGAATCGATGAGTTGATCGATAGAAAATGAGTCAGCAACCATTTTGATAATCAATTAATCATTTCAATAATTTTCCAAGAACAATGCCACCACTTCTTTTCTTATATGATAATAAACTAAATATAATCTGTTTCTGGACTAAGAAAAAACAAGGAATATGAAGATGACTAGGGCCATCACTATGATCTCGCATTCTATAAACAAAACAATGACTCGATTAATCCAGAATATAATCAGCAGATTAACTGAAATGAAAAAGAATCATTAGTTACAGTCTTGACACTGTGAAAAAATACATCTGCCTTAATTGTGATTGGTCCGGATGTGTACTGTATAAAGTTAATCTTAAGCATAAAATGTTTTATTTTTAAACAAATTTCACTAACGGATCAGAGTCAAAATGTTGAAGCAAAGATAAAGGCTAGAGTAGATACAAGACTGAAAATCCAACGCTCGAAAAAACATTTTTGACACAGCTGTCAGTTACTCCCTTTGTGGGGCAGCATGTGTCTGAATTAGGCTTCCATTATAAATCTGTGTAATGTTAGACTGACAATCACATGAGGGCCACACATTAGGGGGCAATATTTCAATGACAGACACATTTTCATGACAGTAGCAGCCATTTTTTGAGTGTGTCTGTGTGTGTGTGCTTCACCAGGATCAGCAGTGGACCTATTTGACTTGAATTTTCATATCAGAGTGGGTTTAACTGCCAATAGACCACATTAGAAAGCGCTAACATCTTATTACGATTTAGATCCAGTGGGAGCAGATCGCCGCTCTCTGTAATTCCCTGGAATCCCGAGTGGGAGCGTTTGATGTGCCGTTCGGAACGGGCCTCTTAGAACCTGGAAAATGTGTCTGTTTCATCCCTCAATTACTGTCAGGGTTTGAAGTACTGATGTTGTACCTTTATCTGTCACAATATGGCTCAAGTTTGTTGAAGTATCGGGGGAAAAAAAGGCAAGCCAACGAGTCCAAAAGAGAAAGAAAGAGAGACAAGCAGGCCCGGCAGCTGGTGCCGTTTCAAAGCCTGTCCAAGCCCTTAAAGATGAAATTCATTTTGTTTCAAGTTCCGCAACCAGCTTGCCTGATGAGGGCTCTGGGGGTGAAGAGGGAGAGAGAGAGAGCGATGGAGAGAAAGAGAAGGAGAGATAGGGAGAGAAATCTGTTTGATTTGTCAGAAGTTCTTTAATTTAATCTACAGCTGTCAGGATGCTGACGATCCAGACCTCATCACTGCCTTTTATCTGCCTGATTTCACCCCGGGCACCAGACATCTCTTCTCTAGCACACACACGTGCACGCCTGCACACACCCGCACACACACAGAATAAGTGAATGGGAGAGGGATAAGAGAGGATGAACACTATTTATAAGTAACGCTATATTAAAAAACACAAAGAAAAGCTAGAAAGTAAGAGTGAAACAAATGAAGAAGGGCATGTCATCCAGCATCTGGGAGTCGATGTTGGACTCAGAGCGACGCGTCACATATCTGGCTGACTTTATAAAAGTCCAGTGTGTAGAAAGAATAAAGTAAAGTATCGATTATTGAGGTGATAGTGAGATATTTACCAACGCGTGTACAGTAAGCGCACACATTTACGCTACATGGCAAAATACATGGAATCCATTAGGTGTCAACTGTCAGGATTCAACTATGTCAGATTTGACATTTAGCATTACAGCAGAGGTGAAACAATTGATCGATTTATCAATGAGTTGATCGAAAGAATATTCTCAAGTTCCAGTTTCTCAAATGTTATGTGATAGTAAATAGATTGAGACAATAATTGGCAGATAAACTGATGATAAAAATAATGCATCACTTGAGTTTTGGTACATTAACAAAAGTTGCTTTGTGGATTTGTTTCTACAAAATGGAGCAAAATTACAAGAACTGTACCTGAAATAATTTGAAAAGTCATGATTTAAATCAAATATCATCTGATCAACTAATACTGTAAGTTAAGAAGAGTGACAAGTGTTCAATACTGACAAGGACATGTTTCGCAGATTACCAAAGTATCAGGATCAGTAACATTATGTGAAACCCAAAACAAGTGTGTATGTCTGTGTTTGGCACTTAGAGGAAATATACAGTAACAGATCTGTTTTTCTTTTTTATTGTTATCCCAAAATATTTGGATCCCTTAACTGGCTAGAGGTGCATGTACTTCCACAAGTGTGTAGACGTGTGTGTGTAAATATGCTGAGTAGATGTGTAGTAGTGGGGATTGCTTCTGTTAGCCAATATAATTTATGACACAACTGAGGTTTTGAAGGAATTCTGCGCTGTACATCCATTACTGCGTGGCTCTTTATGAGCTGATTCATCTCTGACAAACACATTAGCCACATGAGCGTACTGCGTTTGCATTTGATGGTTACTTTGCAAAGCACAGATTATCAACAACCAGTGATAAACATATTTACTCAGTTTGTGTACATGAATCAGACTCTTCCAAACCTCCACCATGGTGAAGACAAATACTGGAGTTGGAGGTCAAACACACAGATAAAAGAACAATTCATGGTAAATATGTGAGGAGTACAGGGAATTAAAGATAATTTTGACAGAAGAGGGGAAGAAAACATTAAGTTTTAAAGTAACTCCAGGCTTTGTCTCTTGAAGGCATCACAAACTACCAGCTTTTGTCCTCTGGATTTGACCTTTACATCTGGGTTGTTCAGGTTCACATCTGTTGCCATAATTGCCTGACATGTTTAGAATTTAAAAAATCCAACTTCAGCTATACAGTAGATTTTCCCCGTGACATTCACTTGTCCTCCACGGTTGGAGGCCCATATGTTCAAAACTGTCCTAATGTTATTTGCAAATGTTCAATTTTCCTCCAGTTTTTTAAATATCGCTGCATTTCTCCCTCCGTGGCTGTATATCCACCATCAGCTTGTCCGCTTCTGGCAAAAGCTCTCATTTCCCATACTCTCTCAATCTCACACAAGTCCAGTCACTTACTCTCCTACACATCATATCCACATCTTTTAAAGGATCTCTCACACACTCAGTAGCACACATGCAAGCATCAGACCCTCACCCCAACACACAAACACGCCATTCTTCTCTTTCCCATTGGGGGAACCTACTGCAGATGTGTTTGTGTTAGCTTGTGAAAGAGGAAATTAGAATGAGACATTCTGGCCTGCAGAAATGTGATCCTGCAGCTCTATCTGAAGGTTTCAAAATGTCTCCCCCCCCCTACCTCCCCCTGGCCTCAAGATAGTCCTGAATTGAGGAACCTGTGGACGCTGGAGTGCGCGATCTTGTTATTGAATCTGAGGACTTGACAAGAAAAATAATCTGCCTAAAGCTGCACCATGTCCAACCCCTGCCAGAAAATATCCAGCATTTCACCAACCCTCTTCACTCCCTTTTTTTTTGTCTTGGCTGCTCTATTTTCTCCATTTCATATCCTGCGTTTCACATTCACCTCTCAGTTAACCTTTACTGTAAGTCATGTGCATTCGCAATTGCCTGGCTAACGCATTCTGAGATTAAATTATCATTATGGGTACACCAGCGCTTATTTCTTGGCTACTTTACTTGTCTTCTTCAATTCTGCTCTTTTGCCTCTCTCCCCTCTTTTAAATCCAGCCCTCCCCATCTGGCTGCCTCTGTCTGCAGCTCTGAGGTGAGCCTAGATGTCTGTCAGGCCGCACAAGATTTTGTCTTGTGTCCAAATTATATTTCTACATTTTCACTTTCTTAGTTGCACGTCCTACAATGGAGGAGCATTAATTTGCCAGCAGAGAAGCAACGTTGGGCAAGTTCAATGTGCAAATGCCTCATTTTGTTTTACACTTGGTGTACAACACTGGAAAAAGATAATCACATAGCCAAACTCCGTCGGAAGACTACTAAAAAGGGTAATAATAAATATTTCCCAGGAACTCTAGTTTCTCTGCAGAATTTTTGTGGTCCATTTATGATACATTAACATTTAAAGATGGATGTGATATTCAAACACGGCTCAACTGGTACCCTATCAGATAGTCTACAAAAGGTGAAGGTGGTGTACCATTACACCAACAGCAGCCAGTTCTGTAAGCAACATCCATTAATCTGTTGATGGAACAATTGATTCAGACTGTCAAGTTATAAATACAGGTCCAATTTTTGGACTTACAGTTCTGTATTTAAAACCGTTTAGCATAACATGGTGTTTCAAATCTTAACAAAATGATAATGATATAACAGACTGATTTTGGCAGTACTACGCTGGACAATACGAGTATTGGTGCATAACTTGTTTTGGATATTTGGACCATAGAAATACTTTCATGATCTGCATGTTAGACCGTTATACTTCCCTCCTTGTGCTGAAGGTGCCTGCAGGAAGGGCTATCACATTTCTTGGTGATTAATCCCACCATACTCATTTGTTTTGTTTATTCCCGCAGTCTCTGCAAGTTCAAACTGTCCTGGCCATGACAGACAGCAATGAAAAATTGTTACAGGTGAAAAACACAAGACGGACAACAAAAAATATGCCACAACATCAGAATTAAACGGAAATGCAGTTAAGTCGTAGTGTGTGAAAGGATGGTTTATGAGCTCCCGGAGCTGAGGTGTCCGGCACCAATGATCAACTTAAGTAACTTTTAAACTCACAGTAACTGTACCTCGCAACCCTATCGGTGTGTTTTAACTGATGAATTACATTTACTAAACCCAGATTACCGAGGTTATAAATTACATATCATCAACATTGTTGGATCGGTGTTAATATCACATTGGTGGTTTGTTCTGCTCAGATGCACAGGCAATGCCTGATGTGTTACTGCCACCCAGAGATCAAATCTGGCAAATTTACACTCAGTTGCCAGTTTATTAGGTACAACTAGCTAAAAGCTAATGCAGTCTAATACAACAGCCCTGCAATCAATCCTCCCTTCATTAAGGCCATAATGTTCATTTTGTGTTGAAACTGTTTTAGAGAGGCGTCGATTCAACTGTATGGTTATTTTGGAGGCTGTAGTTTGTGGTGCTGTTGAATTGTATTGTGCTATACTGAGAGGGTGTTTCTATTAATTTGTCTACCCTCATTGATATAAATGAGATGGACAAGACACTTCTCAGTATAACAAAACACAATTTAACAGCACCACAAACTACAGCCCTCAAAATGACCCTAAAATTGAATCCAGACCTCTCTAAAACATACACACATATACAGAATACCCTTCATGAAGGTGGGATTCATTGCAGGACTGTTGCATTAAAGCGCATTATAGTAGCTTTGGCTAGGTGTACCTAATAAACTGGCAACTGTATATTCCTATGGACTTTGACCTCGCATTCAGGTTGTCAAATACATGATTCTGCACTCATATCCATTATGTATCCTCCTATAAGTAGGATCCATACAGTCTGTGTGAACGGACCGTTAATCTCTATCTTTAACATTTATTGTTGCAGAGTCAAAGGGCTCAAGTCTCTATGAAGAACATCACTTTAAACATTTCACAACAAAGAAGTCATCATCATGAAACAATACCATATGACTGTGGTGTAATAGAACAAACCACATAATAGGCTATTAGTAAACTGTAGGATGAAATCGAACAGAGTTATAATCACAATGGACAGAAACAATGCATGTGTACATGACTTACACACATTTTATATGAGCTAAGCATGCAAAAATATATACGTATAACCAAAGCTTCTACGCTGAAACAGGTACAGATTAGCATTAAATTCTGACGAGATTGAACAACAAAAACATTGAAAGAGCTAAAAGTTTATGTTCACACTAAAAAAAAAAGCATCAATGCGTCAAACAGGAGTCAGTCACTCGAGTCCTGTACATCCGCATGCTTGGCACTCAAAAGCAGACCACGAGGAATATTAAAGCTGACGACTCATTATATTGCGCAGCTTAAACACAAAGCAAGAACGAAAAATGCACAAGCATCTAGCAGACACCTTCTGCACAAACCACACACAGTCAGCAAACGTCATTCAGCGCCCTGCAGGCGGTTTCCCTGCGGAGTGTGCAATGCTTACAACACAACAGCAACATGAGGTACAGCACTAAGAATGCAACCTCCAAAACATCAGCAAGAACACAGCACGGAGTTTAAAACCCCCAGACGGCCAAGTAGAGACATTTTAACCACCAGGGGGGGGAAGCAGCGAGCAAAGACACACAGAGGGACAGACAGGTATCTGACTCACCTTATTTGCTGCTGAAGTCCAGTCTGCTTTTCTTTTTTTTTAAATGGAGATTAAGTATCCACGTCATATTACATCCAACCGAACTTGTTGCAGTAAAGGTCGTTTGGTTGGTTGGTTTGTTGACAGCACTCGTCTCCTCCTTCCGCCACTGCTAGCTAACTAAAACCACGGTAGCTGACATTATTATCCCGTTAGCATCAGGCCTAGCACAGCACCGGGACGCTAACGTTAGCCAACTCTCCTAGTTGTGTCACTTAGCTATCTTAAATTATGTTGTTAACTTTCTTTTGTTTGTGGCCAGCAGGGTCACTGGCTTCACAGTTCACGTCAGAGTGGGTTTTTTGTTTTTTTACCCGCTCAGTTAACTATCAATTCGCAGTTTCCGCATGACACGAAAGTGACCGCATCTGATTTGACACATCTTTTAAATCATATCCAGCTCACTTTCCGTAATAGTGCAATATCGTCTTTGACCACACGGTCGGGCTACGTTGCCCAACGTTACAGCCCGGGGGGGGGCGCTGTTTTGCTCATTTGAGGAAATGATTGAAAATGGCGAAGAAACGGTGGCGACAAAACAAAACCATTAAATACATTTAGTAAATGACATTTGTAGATATTGGGGAAATTAGGTTACAGAGTATGGTACTTTTGAGTTTTCCCATTTTTGTGATATTTTTAATTGTTATTTTAATGCACTGGGCGCCACAACTATTTATCTATTGTATTGGCAGCGGATATCTTAAAACCCCTGCAAATAAAACCAAAGCTATTTCTGTTAATGCCACTAAGTGAAAATTTGTTTTTTTTGTAATTTTAGGTGAACTGACCCTTTAAAGTCTTGCACTACTTCAGCCTTGCGACCTTATATTGTAGTGCTTCTTATGTACACAAGAGGGATGCAGAGCACTACTGTATTTAAAAAAAGCTGTCTGACTGGGGCTAAATAGGAAGGTAGTTTGATTATTAATCATCGTTAGTTGCTCTCAATAAAAGACCAACACAAGCAACTGTAAATCAGCATTTATGGAGGAGCAGCCTCATCTAATTGCTCTTTAATAGCATGTAAATTTCATGCCTACTTCAAAGATTCCTTAATCATTTCCTACCGCCATGGGTCGCTATTGGCCTGTGTGTCTCCCACATCTTCTAACGTTCACTGTAAATGCTGCTCCATCCTTTCTTGGTCGTGACTGGACTGCTGATGAGTAGTTGACATTTCCGAGATCCCCTTGAGATGCATGATGTATACAGTATAGCCTCGAACACCGAGGTCAAACCAATATTAGCAGTTTAGACTGGTAGGCTACTGGTGACTGCTGAATGAATACAAAGGCTGCAGATACATTTGTGTTCACAGACTCTATTTTGAAAAAAAATAATATATATGCTAATTAGGCGTAATGAAAGATAAAAAGATTCAGCTCATCTGAGAAAATGATCTGCTTCTTTTCACGTGTCAAGCTGGACAAAGAATTACAAAGAACAATACTGCAATCGATGCTTTCAGCCTTCAAAATAAATGCACCACTCTTGATTACAAGGGTGCGTTGTACCCGGGTTTGCCAAAGTTGCTTTAATTCGAAAGCCACAACCGGAAGTGCTGCCATCACCAACTTCAGCGCACAGGCATCCTCTGCTCTGCGCACTCACTCTGCGTGTGTGTGGACTGGCGGTGAGTGTGAAGCGTGTGTGTGTGTGTGTGTGTGTGTGTGCGTGTGTGTGCGTGAGTGTGAGAGTGTGAGTGTGAGAGACAGAGTCAGTGTGTGCGTGTGTAAACACAGCTCGGTCTGCTGATGTTAGGAGCGAGGGCCAGGTCTGACTGCAGCAGATATCAGGCTCCCAGGGTGACTTGCGCTCGGTGACCGCTCAGATGAGGAGATGGCAGCCGAATCGAGCCGGAGATTCACTAAGAACCTGCTGAAGCCGGGGAGCGCGGCGGAGATACGGCAGACGGCGTGCAACGCGGTCCGACACTCCGCAGCGACGGTGAGTGGACCCGTATGAATTGTAAAAACATGGTGGTAGTGAAGGGGGGAAAAAAAAAAAAACGCATCGCCACCTGTGGGCCCGTGGCTTTTACAGCTCCGAGCTTTAAACGCCGCGACCTCTCCCTCCCGCCCAAAATCGTCACATCTGGAAACCGAATTAGATTTTGGTGACATCTGTACCAGCCGCAACCGCCTCTGGCACCGGATCTCCGGCAGACCTGACATTGGCGTTCACGTTGCATGTGTCTGTGCAGTGGATGAGCGCAGGCAGCACAGTGCAGCGGTGCTAGTTCTGCCGCTGTCTATTGATCCCGCAGCGGGGGGGGGCGAACAATTCGATGCGTTTTCGTGTGGATGACGCTCAGCGGGTGCAGGGATCGCCACATTTCTTTTCCACGTTTGGGAAGGATCCCGCTCTTTGGCTGGTGAAGTCAGTAGAGCCGGTCACATTCCCCTGTCGGTTGGGGTTTGTTTCAGCGTGGCTGGCTGAGGTGAATGAAATGCAGCAAACTGCGGCTTGGTAGTAGGATGGTGGGATGCGGCATGACACGGGCAGCGGTGTGCATCTGTCCAGCGGTGCACACGCAGGGACACCAGGGAAAGATGGAGGGAGGATGAATTATTCGACCACTGGGCTTGATTCACGACTCGCCTGCTTCTGTTATCGTGCGATTTTAATATCGTGGATTGTATGCAACGTATGCTCGAGTGGGTGTGTCACGCAGTATAATGAGAGGCTGTGATTGACACATAAGATAGTGGGAGGAGGGGTAATCCGGGAATAAAGCAGCTACACGCACAAACACACACACACACAAGGCGGAGGATTTGTGTTATGATGATGTCCTTTTGATTCATCTGGCAGAGGACAAATCCTTTATCTTAGGTTTTGTGTGTGTGTGTGTGTGTGTGTGTGTGTGTGTGTGTGTGTGTCCATCCTGTAGTGATTAACATAGAGAAAGGTCACTCCACTCCAGTCTCTCCACTGCTGCTCTACGTTGTCTTCACTCTGGTGTCAGTGTGTCAGTGGGACGCTCGCAGAGCAGAGTGTAGTGAGAACTGATTGGGGGGAAAAAAAGAGATGGAAAATCCAACTGATTACCTACAGTTGGTGCATGGCAGAAGACGCGATTAAAATGGAAAAGAATTGACTAGGATCACAATGAATGAAACGTTAGCTTTTTCAGCGTATATTTCACTGGAAAAAATACATTCTATGAGCAGCCAGATGTTAGCACTGCCAGCTGAATCGAACATGAATACAATAGAGCAGCATGAGCCTCAGGAGTAAAGGTTAACTGATGGTATACCTTTGTCGCATCCCCAACAGAATAGTCTGTATTGATTGGTCGGTTGGTTGGTTGGATGTAGAAATTGACTGGTGGATCACCTTGCGTTGGTGTCATTCAGGACACATGTTGCCGTCCACTTACTGCAGTCACCTCGCTGCGCTTCACTGCCTTGCCTAAAACCCCTGCAGCCGAAATCACACATTGAGTGTGTGATTTTCAAGCACAGACACTACAAGCGAGGGAAAATAGTTTAAATTTAAAAAAAAGTAAGTGAGAGATAATGTTAACAAAAGATGGATGGTGAGAGATAGTGAGAGTGTGAACAAAGAAGAGGCACTTGAGTTGCCTGATCACCACCATTATCACCAGGTGTTACAGTATTAAACATACACGGTTACACTAATTAAGATGTTAATTCATTAAAGCCCCCATTCATTCAGCTAAACAGTCCACACAACTGCGTGCACACTAGCTGTATAGGCCTGTATCACGGCAGCAGGGTGAGAAGTTAACGTTTCATAATGTGAACATCTACCAGCCACTGACAACATACATGTTCAAATTCACCAGACACTCAATAGTAAATCATTGTTTTGTGTCTGAAATCTAGCAACCACCTTCGTGTTTTACCAGCATTTGGCTTGTGGCTGGTTTGTAATTTCCATCCCTGCACGGAAGACATTTTGACATGTTACAGTAAAAGCACAGGTGTAAATGATAAAATGAATCATGGCCCATTCTGCTTCATGAGTGCTTTTGCTTTTGATCCATGAAGTTAATTTTGATGCTAATACTTTTGAATGCAGACGTTAAGTAAAATATCTGAGTACTTCTACCACTGAATGTAGATAAATATCGTGATTGCGATACATTTTCTGGATAATCAGTAAATAAAATAACCAGACAGGCATGTCTGTTTTGGCTAATCCAGTGAATTAAACACCCGACAAGTCAAAGGACTTTATCATATTGGTGCAACAAAAGATGATAATGCAATTTAGCCAAAAGCCAACCATACTTATTGATTTGAAACATTGCCCACAATAGCCTAATAACCGCTATAAACACAGTGTAAAAGGTATGGCAAAATATCGGATGATCATCTCAGGCATATATTCTCATGCACATATTGTCATATCGCCCACCAGTATGCAGAATTTACCAGAACAGCTAACCATTTCTACGTAAATAGGTGTGAAGTTGTTGTTTGTAACTGTGAGAACTGAAATGGAAACCATGAGTGATAGATTGATCAACATCTGTGTGTGAAAACACACTGGCTTCTTTTTTTTTTTTTATCATCCTCCAGTGCGAGAGACTGAATTCTGAATTCTGACTGAATTCTTTCCTATATCTTGAAAAAGTAATGTCTCTAAAGATAAAAAAAAAACCATAAATCATTATGTGCTATGTACAGATATGGGATGCAGAAACGTGGAGAGGATGAGAGAGAGAGAGGGAAGCTGGATAGAAGAGTAAGCATGTGTGTAAATGTGTAGGTATAACGCTTGTGTACGCAGGCTTAGGTTAAGTGGGCGTGCAAATGTCCATAGGCGTTTTTGCGAGTTTTAATACGCAGCATTCGCTGGTGAAAGAAACCAGGTCAGCAGAATCAGGCCCTGTGGCATAACAGTCAATGAAGCGTGAGGCTCTCTACTCTCACTGACCTCCTCTCTCTTTCACAGTAGCCAACGTCACCCCCCCCCCCCCCCCGACTTTACTCCCCATCCCTCCATGCCTTTACTGATGCCTCTGTATTTGAGTTCCGACGCTGTGCTGCTTACTGCCCCGCTGCTCTGCATGGGTCCGTAGTCAGGTTACGTCAGTTTCTGAAGCGTGTGTGAGAGTGTATAACATACATGGAACCTGGTAAATCCCCCCTGCTGCATGCTGCATTTCCATCTCAGAACTGCTCTGTGAAAGCGATCAAACTGCTTTGCGACTACTTCATTGTTCACTTCACACTCATATTGGTCAGCCCACCCATCCTCAAATATGCAGAGAGCATGGAAGGGTAGATGGATACAAGAAGGGAGGATGTAATGGTCGCTGAGTTTTGGCTTTAAAAACCCAAAATACAGTTTGTTGCTTCAGTGACCATGGGATCTTTTCCATTACATCTCAGCCGTTTTCAAGACGTGTCATGTCACTGTTATGCTGATGATACACAGAGCTACTGCTCTGCAAAACCCAATAACTTGAACCAGTTTTCCTCCATTCAGGATTGTTTAGCAGCTGTCTCTTCATTTTCTCCACTTAAACACTGACTAAACAGAAATTCTTTGAATAGGACCTGACATCTTTGCCACAGCTGGTCAGTTTATTGGTCCATTTAAGTCAAATTTCATGTCTAACGCTAGGAATCTTGGTGTCATCTTTGGCCAGTATATGACTTTTGACCATCATATTACTAAGCTTGCCAAGTCTTGCTTTCTTCAGCTAAGAAATATCTCAACAATCAGACCTATCTTATCCTCTAAGGATCTTGATCTGTTCATTTACACTTTCACTTTCTCCCGTTTAGATTATTACAATTCCCTCTACATGTGCCTCAGTCAAGCTGCTTTAAATCGCTTACAACTGGTTCAAAATGCAGCTGCAAGACTGTTAACCAGAACCAGCCGTCGGTACCACATTACCCCTGTTCTTGCATCCCTCCATTGGCTTCCTGTAAGATTCAGAATAAACTCCAAGATCCCGTTGATTGCATATAAGGCACTACACGACCTTGCCCCATTTCAGATCTCCTCGTTCCTCACTCCACTTCCTGACCACTCTGATCTTCAAATCTCTGCCTTTTATCCATCCCTCGCTCAAACTGCAAAAGAAAAGGTGCCTTTGCAGTCTTAGCCCCAACCATCTGGAGTCTTCTTGCTGAATATTTGCACAGTTTTTATGCGGCTTCCAAAAACCCATCTTTATAGGCAAGCCTTTTTATAAATCTTGTGCTGTGATTTTATCTCAGTTAGCCTTTCTTTATGTATTTATTCATTAAGATTTTTGTATGTGTACGTGAAGCACTTTGTAACTGTGTTTTAAAAAGTGCTATATAAATAAAGTTTTACTTACTAACTTACATCTTCACTGGCCTCTGTCTGACTCTGAACTGCTGTACATCAGATAACAATGAAATTTGATATAAAAATAGATTGATGTATGTTAAACATCAAAGAAAATGATGAAGGTTTTGTATCAAACATGCCTGAAGTGCAGTATTTAAATCACATTAACAACAAAATTAACAGTATTTTCGACCCATTACTGCTGATTACTGGCACCAGAGTGAGCGTGTTTACTATGACTCTCAGCTAAAGTGAGCAGCATAGACGTGTAGACACAAGTGTCATTCTTGTTGTGACTCCGGCTGCCTGCTGGGATGAACCACATGTCAAACTGTGCCTGGAGGATGCCAGCCACACTAACCACACAGCCAGAGATTGCCCACCCAGGCACCCCACTGGAGCTCAGAGTTTATTTGCCCAGTTGCACAGGGTTGCTTGTATGCAGTCACCAGCACTCGTTGCTTAAGGCCATATGCGCGCTCATGCATTTTCCACATGGTATCCTAAGATTTGCTTGTCATCATCGTGGCCCTGGCTTCCCTTTGGCACCAGGTAATGCCTCTCCTTGGCCTTTGCGCTTGGCATGCTCGGTGCCCTTATGGTACTAGCTTCATGCCTGCTTACATATTGACTATTTTTGCTGCCCAGCCCCAGCCTCCAGGCTTTCACCGGGAATTTTCCAAACCAGTGTCTGTTGTCCAGTCATAGAGATGACCCTGTAGTCCTATAATTGTAAGGTATGTAGTGTGTGTCTACCCTTGTAACCAGTGTTTTTCCTTTCCTGATTTAGCTTATTAACTACAAATCACATCTATTACATTGCTGCTGCTGACCATTTTCCAAAGCAAACCATGAAAAGAGATTCTGCAATTGGTTTCCATATCATACTGGCTATAGCTGCAACCAACAACTATTACCCGTAGTAATTAATCATCTCTCAATTAATTGATGAATATACTCCATGTGTATTGATTACTGTCAAGTCTACATATGTCGGAAATTTGTGATAATGCCGATCACAATTCCTTGTTTTGTCTGACCAACAATCCAAAACCCAAAAATATTAAAATCACAACAAAATAAAATAGAATTTTACAATCATGCAAATCCTCACATTTGAGACACTGGCACTATTAAGTCTGCTACATTTGCTTGAGAGGTTACTGTAGACAATTAATAAATTATCAAAATAGTTTTGATTAATCTTCTGTTGGCTATCTAAATGATCAAACAAATAATTATTTCAGCACCATATTGGCACCTGGCTGCCTTTAAGCACACAGAACACATGTAACTGCAGTCATAGAGGCTCTGAAATATTTTCTTACCTCCACACCAAAGACAGGAGAAATTAAGTTCACTTTTTAATGTCATCTGTTTAAATCAATCTACCAGCAAGGCCTCTTCTGCGTTAAGAACCGGAAGGTATGACAGCGCTCTTAAAAACGCATGTAGTGCTTTGGAAGCTGGCTGACAGTGATGTAAAATGTATGTGACTTATAGTTAACGAGCTTAAGCAGTAACCCGAACCCTTTGGTACGGTGCTCCTTTACCAATGCGGTTTGCCTCCCTGCTCCATGTGCATGCTCCTGCTCGCCTAAACTAATTGCCAGAGAGCAGTGTGTGTTCTTTGGCATCGACACTAAAACATGATCACACACACACACACACTTGCACTGCAACAGACAGTGTAGATAGAAGGTCACTGGTTAAAGTTCAAGTGCTTTTCTTTCCTGTATCTTTCTACTTTCTGACCCGTAGTTTGCACTGCATGTTCTCAAATATTGGAAAAAAGCTGTTCATATTTCATTGACCCCCTGATCTGTTTCTTTTCACTTTGTGGAAGAAAGAAAGGAAGATGGGATATTTCTCATCTCTCCTCTCCTCTCCCTGGAAATTGGAATGATTTTGGCTTGTCTCATTAGATTAGTTTAATTCCCTCTGCTTTCTGTTAATCTGTATGTACGGCAGCAATTTATTTCTCTTCTGGGCTCATATTAGTCATATGCTGTGTGTGTGTGCATGCTCTTCTAGTAAAATACCACTACTGGGCATGTCTGTCTGCAGCTGAAATGTGTGTCAGACAGCAAGGAGCAGTCATTTGTTGGTGGGGAAACGTCTATCCAGCGTTCGGCCGTTGGGTGACATGCTGTCAGTCTGACTCTGATCTCTCCTCAACTGTCTGGGATGCATCATGCCTGACTGCTGATCTGCCTATTTGTCCAGCATACATGCACAGTAGCCTAGTATGTCCGTCTGTGTGCCTGCGTGGTACTCTGGCTGTTCTTAGAAACCAACCAGCGCAAAAATGACTGTAGCTCGCATATGGGTGTGTCACTGCTTTACATTTGTGTCCGCGTGGTTTGATCTTGATGTGATCACGGTGCTCTGCCCTGCTTCAAGACAAGTTGGCAGTGTCCCGTTAATCAGTCGCTGGCAGCACGCAACGCCAACTAATATGGCCGTCTCATGCGAGTTAGTCAACCTGATAATGCTGAAAATAAATTGTCCCAGAGGAGAGAAACTGGTTAGATTACCAGCTATTAGCCTACTCTCCCAGAGTCGTGCCTCTGTTACCACGGCAACAGAGAAAGGTCAATTAGGATGGAATTCTAACAGGAAGCGCTCCTCCTCATCCCTCCTCTCATAACTATGCTTTTCCCCTTCTACTATATCTTATTTCATCTCATCTATTGCTTTCTGTTCCCACGCTCCCAAATAGTTCATAATAAATTAATTTAGCTGGTTTGTGTAGCGGTGTATATTAGACTTGTTCTTTTAATTGTATCTGTAACCCGCCTCTTACAACTGCTTTCTGAACACCCACACCATATTTGATCACCTCCTGTGTTTTTGTTTTATTTTATTTTTTTGTTCATACATCTATCTTGCTTCTCTCTTGTGAGGTTTATTGCTCGCATGACGACGAGTCTGAACAGCAGACTGGCTGTAGTTGTTGAAGGAGATCGGCACGGATCCTGGCATTTCTGTCACATGCCTCTTATTACATCTGGACAGGGCAAGGTAGGACAGGGACCGGAGTGGAGCTGGAGCCAGAATCAAGCTTATTAATTTGGTCAGACATCCGCAGTCTTATCATTTCAGAGAGGTAGACCATACATCATACATTTAGCAGCATATTGTCCAATTGTTTTGCTGTGTGCATGTGTTTATGTACAGTATTTGCACATGTCGCGGTGGCTCGTTAGCATTAGCAGGCTCGAGTTTGTGTTTACCTGCAATTGTGAGTGTCTCTGTGCTTTTTTTTATTCATACGTTTGCACGCTAGCAACTTTTAATATCCCTGTGGACATTGATATAAGTGTTCCAGTTCTTGAAGGAAGTTGGTTTCACTCCAGGACAGAAAATATAAATGTTGTTGACTTTATTTCCATAGAGTCAGATACGAAGCTGCTTCACAAATCAACAGAGGCAACATTTCCTTGCCTGCCAATACAGTTATTCTCTTACATAAGTTGTGGTTTCAGAAATCATACCACAGTCTCCCCAGCAAGAACAATCAAGAAAGGAGCTTTTGGCCTTTAACATGGCAATGGAACTACTAAAGTGGCACTTTAAAGAATGATTATCAGGGTTTATAGTGAAGGTGGTTCACCTCATCTAGAAGAGAGACCACCTCAGCTGACTTCATATATGTCAACATGAAGTATAAGGTAAAAACAGCACGGATACTATTTCACAGAACAAATGTCGTCTTTTGTTCTGTGAAATAGGACTGAGAACCCGAGGGAAGCAGGGTTTGGAAGGGGGTGGGGGGGAGGAGTCCACCTGTCCATTTAATGAGTGTGGCTACTGTTTAGGCCATTATCTGCTAAAGAAATTGGTCACAAAACAAGATCTGGGTGGAGGACCCCCTCTGCCAAACAATTCCCTGTGGGAAACCCTCATTATACTGTAGCTAAATTAGCACTGATACATGGCACTATATGACACTGGTCATGCTCAGCTGACGATACGATTTATTTCACATCTGCATCACAACGGATGCACTGTTTCAGAATCAGAATCAGATTTGTTGCCAAGTAGGTTTTCACATTCATTGGTTTTTTGACCTATTGGAGCCGATGCATGTGATGGGTCTCACAGTCACCATCAGAGAGGCGCCTCACATTGTGTTCCCCCCCTCCATCTCAGTTTACATGTATGTCATGCTGGAACTTATATATGCTGGAACTCTATATGTGTCAGAACAGGTTGCGACAGTGACACCTCCTAGATTGTGCTTGTGCACACCCTGACGATGTGGGACAGGATGTCGTGCTGTCTCTCTCACACCACGCATTTTGTGTCTGAACAACTCAGCATGTAGGTTTTTCTGAGAAGCCGTGCGGGGCACTTCTTCATGGCGCCCTTGTCATGCGGTGCAACCTAAATGTGTGTTCATATCACTTCACATATATTATCAGCAGGGTGGCCTCCTTGTCTTCCTCCTGTCAAACCTCCCTCACTTGGTCTCTTCCTGTAATCCTCCCTCCGCTTTGCGTCTCCCTCTTAATATTTTCACTTCTTACCTTCTGCCTCCCTCTGCTCTGCTTTTTTCTCTGCCTTTTCCATCCCTACATGAATTCCCTAATTGCCTACACTTCCTTTCTACTCCCCTATTCTTTCTCAAAATCAGCCGGATTACATTCACTTCTCACTCCTTGTGACTTCCAGTGAATGCTTATAGTGTCACCGGTGTGTGTATATACATGCAGACAGGAGAAGAGAGAAAGGGATTAGAGGAGATGAATAGCTCTTTGACGTTTGTTATGACTGAGCTGCAGACGTCGTGTTTGCCCCGATAACAGTAGGACCGCGCACTGCCAGGCCTTGGTGTGTGTCTGTCCCCATCTTCTCAATGACTCATTCAGAAAGGACAGAGAACTAATAGCAAAGAGAAGGGGACTCAGAAGAAGAAAATCTGAGCCTGTCACTGTCACTAGTTACACTGTCTCCTGCTGAATTCCCCCACTGTTTGAACTCTGCGTGATGCTGCACACACTGATCTCAGCAGTGTGTATGCTGGGTGTGAGCACAGGAAATTCACCCCCCCCCCCCCTTGAAATACACGTAGTGTCAGACCGGCAGTTGTTGAATTGTGTTAGAAGACACAAAGTCTGTTTAGTCTAGGTAGGAAAACTGGATAGAGAGAAAGTATGTGTCTGTCTGTATGTCAGTTTTTGTGAGAGGTCACATGAGAGGAGGAGGAGGAGGAGAGAGAGAAAGAGAGAGAGAGAGAGAGGTCCCTGGGGCTCCGTGCATTGTGCCAGTGTACGTTTACAATAGGCTCTTTGGAGAGGCTTCACAGCCAGTGAACTGCTCCATTCAGACTAAGCTGACCGGGCTTTGCCTCACTGGAGCTTAACTTTTATCCTCTTTCTTTCTCTGAAGCTCTCAAGCCTCGCTATTCTGCCCCGTACCTTAATAGACACCAAGTCCACGAGGACGAGGAGATGTGTGTGTGGGGGGGGTCCACTTCACATATTGGACTAAGAATAGTTCAGTGACTCTGCGAGTGAATTGCAGTGTTGTGTCTCTCCCTCACTCTGCATTCCAGAGTAGGAGGCCTGAATATGCGACTGCCATTACTGTCCGACCCCCATGCCCTGCTGCCCTCGCCCTCTTGTATCCGCACACACACACACACACTCATACACACTGTGTGGCAGTTATACGTGATGTGGACTTTCCCGTCATTAACACTGGCTGGGCAGGGAGAGCCAGAGAGCGAGCAGGAGTGATCTAATTAAGCAACACATTTTCAGGACGTAAAGAAAATGTGTCGACCATTTGAACAAGGCAGCCTCAAAGGCTATAAAGCTTAACACAGAGCCACGTTTTTGTTACATGGTCCAATCCTCTAAGATCTCTTTGTCCCTTCTCTGCTATGCCTGTCTTGTTCTGTTCCCCGTTGACTTTGATCTACCTGGCTGACCCCCCCAATAATCCCGCCTGACTGTGTCTCTCCTCTTGGCTCTGGTGCTAGAAAGTAAAACAGAAACAAACAGCCATTATTAATGTTTCAACACCAGCACGCACTCCGGTTACCCACATCCGCCCATACATATAGATAAAGGCACACACTTTATGTCTGCAGAGCCTGGGCCCCAGGTGGAAATAGAACAGATAACTTTCACATACAGAGAATGTGATCTCTTGAGTAACAGTGCACAAGAAGACATAGCTGCCATAACTCGTCATAGCACAAGATAACTGGCTGGAAAAAGCCTCTGCTTTCAAGATATGGCAGCTATCAACATCCTCACATGGTGAAATGCTCGATCAAAATATGTATTTGTCACTGGTGTCTTTCCGGCACATTATCGTTTTTACACTAAGGGTTGGACAAAGTGAATTTATCAAATTACCAATGTCGGGAATCTGTTACCGACCTACATTGACTCAGATTGCAATTTTCAACAAATGTGTGTAGCCAGGAAAAACATGTGCTGATATACAAAAAACTATTACTGTTGCATTTATTGGTATCCAAGTAAGTCTGTCTTACTTGGTAGATACATTGTATCTATCTCTTCTAATTTTTCTCTCTCTGAGTTATTAGGAGTCTTGAGGGCATATGGTTACAGTTTTTTCTGCAAAGTGGCTGGAGTCATTGTATTACTTATATAATGTATAGTAATAATAATAATAATAATAATAATTGGACCCTAAGGTTGTTTATTGGTCAATCATGATGCACATATACACACGTGCAGAGAACAATGCTCAAACACACACATACAATCGCGTTCCACGTTAAAATGTATCCTCTGCTTTTAACC
>JAVQJF010052425.1:0-13571 GCA_036023855.1 Gadopsis marmoratus | reverse complement strand
CCCCCCCCCCCGGGGGGCGGGGCCCCTTTTTGCTTTTTTTTTTTTTTTTTTTTTTTTTTTTGCTTTTCCGAACGTGAACCAAGACTCATCAATAGGCTACAGCTATGAGATTCAGTGTTACAGCAAGTTAAAGACGGCAGAGGGAAAAGTGGTGGGGTGGAGAGAGAGAGAGAGACAGATCATCTGAGAGAGAGAGAGAGAGAGAGAGAGAGAGATCATCTGAGAGAGAGAGAGAGAGAGAGAGAGAAAGAGAGAGAGAGAGAGAGAGAGAGAGACGGGGCGCGCATGTCCAGTTCCTCCATGCAGACTCTTCTCCCAGCTCTCCATCCATCCCAGCGAGTTTCCCCTCTCTTCCTCTCTCCCTCTCTCCGTCTCTACATGTGCACCGGACACTCGGCTCTCTCCCGAGCGGACACTGCAGGGCAAGAAAGGAACGTGCCCACCATGGAATAGGAATACTGCTGGACATAACGGGGGAAAACAAAAACCTCTCATCTTTCTTCTTCCCCCCCTCCCCTCCTCCTCCTCCTCCTCCCCCCCCCACCCCCCCCCCACCCCCCCGCTTTTTCTGACGCCTTTTTCTCTCTCTCGCATCTCCCCCCTCGCTCTCGATGTCTCTCAACAGTTTCTGAAGGGATTAAAGGGAAGAAAAATGAGGATTATTATTTTTCCCTGGCACTTTCTCGGGGTGTATTCCGCCCTGTGGGGGCTGACGGCAGGGGCTTTCCCCAGCTCGGTGCAGATAGGTGAGTTGGAGGATTGCTGATTTTACGCACGGACATTCAGATCTGACACACTACACTGAATATTAGTGGATTTTAGCGGACAAGAAAAGGGGGGCTCACGGGGACCCCCCCTAAAACACAGAATCTCTGTGAAACTCTAGAAATCCATTCAGGAGTCATCGAACAAGAGAACATACAAGTATACAAACACATTTCCTCCTGGTGCACATTTTGCTTCCTGCTTTAATCCAAGACATGTTGCAGTTAAGGGGAGATTGGTGTCTCAGTGTCTGTTGTGACACACACGGCTTGTAAATGCACACTAAGCCTTTCACTCTAGCTATGCTTTTACTGTATTTGCGTGTATTTTAAAGGCTGTTCTGGGCTCATGATTGTTTCAGCGAGGTTTGTTCCTTTCTAGTCTTCTTCACTGTTTAGACACTGCAGCATTCTCTCTCTCTCTCTCTCCCTCCAGTCACCACCGTGTCAGTGCGGGAGAAGCCTGTCTCTCAACCTGCCATATATATCAGAGATAAAGTTTACTAAATCTGGATTATCTTTGGTTTGATCTGTGCATACAGACCACATATGCATGGAATCTCTCCTCTCTCTCTCTCTCTCTCTCTCTCTCTCTCTTACACACACACACTCTCACACACACACATTCCTACAGGCATGTGTGTGATAATAAATGCACTGCATCACTCCTTGTGGGGGGCAGCTGGGAGGTCCTATAATGAGATTCGGCTCCTTGACTCTGTCTCTTTACAGCTGCAAATAAACTTAGTATGCTAAATATTTTCTGCTTGACACACACACACACACATTTGCTCAGGTTTTCAAGCATGTACAGTTTGTACATGCAGTCATAAGAATGCACGCAGTCTGCATGCTGTGCAACATGCGGTTGCACACTTTTACTCAGGAAAGCATACGTGTTTGCGCACACAGTGAACATGCATGCACATACTGTGTAAAGCATATGTGAACGTGCAAAATCACACACACGCACGTTTTCCTTCCCCTCCCTCTAGCCGTCATCCTTAAACACTCAAATATACATACAGGATCATTCACTCGGCTCTCCAGCAGTTCACTTGAGGAGTGATTTGCATATCTCTGCATTGCACACAAGTGTAATGTCAGTGGAAACACACACAGTTTATTTATTTATTTTTCGCATATGTGTGTGTGTATAGGAGAGACAGAGACTGACACAGATGAGAACGTTTGTGAAATTCCTTCGAGAAACTGGTGCAATAACGTGTCATGCTGGGACATATCTCCTCATCCAGCTGAACTGTGTGTGTGTGTGTGTGCTCTAAGGTGGAATTCTACCCTAAAACAGAAACCACTCAAATCACCCAAGTTTTGAAATCACAGGAGAGTTTATTAGAAATTAAGTCAAATTAAATCTTGCAAAATATGCTTTGCACATTACACACACACTCAAGATGTGTTGTCTTTGTGTTTGTATGAATGTGTGTGTGTTTAGTGTTTCGCTTTGGCTACTATATCTACTAAAGGACATAATGAGAGAAAGAAAAAGTGATAATAATGCAAAGTTTTAGCGTGAATGAGACACAGACACACAGACAAGGGACATATTATGTGGTGAGGACTGCTTCATTCAATATGCCCTGCCTCCTGACTCCTCCCGTGTCATCTTTTTTCCCTCCCTCCCTTTTCTCTCCCTCACCTGATGCCATGTCAAAGCTTCACAGTCTGCCAATGTAATCCAATTTAGTTTAGGTAAACTTAAGTCACGTCAGTTAACTTTAGTTAAGTTCAACCCACCGCATGAAGCAATGTAGAAGTATAGAAATGACCTGTAGAGTTAGAATACACATTTATATCAGTGATAGCCACAGAATTATTACACGCAGAAGATGACCCTTACCTTTATTTCCCACATACAGTATATTCACATGTTCATCCTCTTCCCCTTAACTCTAATGTATAATGTTTTGGACTATATATTATCAGCTTCACTGTTTCTCATCATCTCTTTCCATCCTCTCTAATTCTCACTTTGTCAGATGGGCCATATTGAGCGATACCCTCATTTTTAAAGGCCAACCGGCACTTAGCACTTAGCACTCGCCTCCCTCTCCCTTTCTTTTTGCACAGCCCATGCTCCTCCTTTATTTAGCTGACACTTTCTGATCTGGTCTTCCTCCTCTGTTTTCTTTTATGTCCTCTTCGACTCATTATCTCTTTGACTGCCTTCCTGTCGGCTTAGTTGTCTCCGTTTTCTTCTCCTCTCCTCTCTCCTGCTCTGTCTTTTTCTGATTTCATCAATGAAATGCGCAGTGTGGGTATCCGCAAGTGTATTCGTACTTGTGTTGATTTAAGTTTGTGAGTGAGGATGTGCTGAAAGACAAATTACCTTTCATAACAAAGCTAATGAAGATCCTGACTTTCTTCTCTCTCTCCCACCCCTCCTCTGTTTTCTCATCCTTCCCTATCTATCTTTCATTCCCCACATCAACTCCCTTTCTTACTGTCTCTCTCCCTCTCTCACCACGCTCCCACCGACCCCTCTCTTCCCCACAATAACTCACTTCCGTTCTTCTCCTCTTTGACCTCTCTCTTTGTCCGTCTCTCTAGGTGGGTTGTTCATTAGGAATACTGATCAGGAGTATACAGCGTTTCGACTAGCTATCTTCCTTCACAACACCAGCCCTAATGCTACGGAAGCGCCCTTTAACCTGGTCCCACATGTCGACAATATAGAGACCGCCAACAGCTTCGCCGTCACCAATGCATGTAAGTATTTAAATGTGTGTGTGTGTGTGTGAGACTGAAGATGAGGCTGAAACAAATACATGCAAGAATCTTCTCTCTTTCTTTCTCTCCATCTCTGACTTCCTTTATCTTTGGCTCTCTCCATGTTTGTTTCTCTCTCTCTATCTACTCTCTCCTCATACTGTTGGATAAAGATGGGCTTAATTGGGAACTCGAGTTGTTTAAAGGATCTGACTGCATCTTCATTATTGTTTTCATGCACAATACAGTGGCTGAGTGGTCTTTGGTGGACTTGGTTTAAAAATGGTCTTTTCTGCAACAGTTGCTGTACAAATTGCCATTATGAACTGTGAAGTGTTTTAATTATTCAAGGCTGGGAATTTTAAGGCAATGTTGGCCAATATGTTTATTTTTAATCATACATTTGCTCCTCTATGTTATTAATTTCTATTCCACTTAACACGACCCATCCCATCTGCAAAACAGCTCATATTACCCATCACACTTTATAGCTTAAAAGAACTATAAAATTTGTCTCGGAACAGTTGCGAACAGTGATGAAAAAGTGTCCTTTGTGTTCAGAACAGAGGGCAGCAGTTAGCACTTGCATCCTCTCTGGTCTTTTTGAAGGATGACAGCTAATCTTTCACCATCCCTTTCTGTTCTCTGAGAGTTGACATCTAATCCTTCACACTCCCTTTTGACCTGGAAGCCTGCGAGAGAGCGTTTGTGATGTTTGTGCTGGTAAGTTAGTGTAAAAAGGCCCAGCATGCAACAGGTGTCTGTGTGTGTCTGTATGTTATCGTGATAAACTGGAAACATGCAATTTC
The DNA here is from genome assembly GCA_036023855.1 of Gadopsis marmoratus. Taxonomy (NCBI): domain Eukaryota; kingdom Metazoa; phylum Chordata; class Actinopteri; order Centrarchiformes; family Percichthyidae; genus Gadopsis; species Gadopsis marmoratus. The sequence goes on along the minus strand of JAVQJF010052425.1, from coordinate 9,268 downwards.
TGTCAAAAAATAATTTTTTTTTCTTAAAAACAAGACTATTCACAACCTATGTGAAATTGTTGCACGATGTCTCAAAAGCAACTCATAAGAACGATTCTCTGGTTCTTTCCCATTAATGCGATATTAAGCATATAACCAGTGTTAGTCATTAGATGCCTTTGTTTGAACAAGTCTTTGGCAAATTTTTACAATGGAGCATGTTTTGTAAAAACATCATCTTTAGTTGAGCTCTGCATTTATTTGCTCCAACGTAATCTGTATTTATTCACACTGATTATGACCCTCTTTTTCCCCCTATACAAGCACATTGTAAGAACGTTTAATGTCATTCCTTCAGTCTGACTGTTGGGATGCCAATTGTCCAATGCTTGTGGAAAGCATCGCATTTTACTAAAAAATGACCTGATAATATTTTGTCTTCACAAAACAAGATCATTGGCATAATCATTATTCTGTGAGGGCTATGTCTTCTTGCTTACAGTGGTGGAGCTTTGCTGTGGCTCTCTGCGAGACTGTAGAAGTTTGGTTATTTGCATTCTGACATCTGCTGAGTGACACCGGTTTCTGCGACGCTAATCTAAATGCCTTTGATGCTGTTAGGCATGTGTGCTTGTGAGTGCTGGGATGGATGAACAAATCTCTTAAGGACACGCTTTCTGTAATTCTCTCGCTTACCTGCCTCCTGCTGAGATCTTTTCATGTCAGTGCATGACACAGTTTCCACTCTTCCTTTGAACAATATCATTTGGTTCAGTTATTTGTACTTTGATACAGCACAAAACAATAAAACAATTGGCTTGTTGGGGCTGAGCAGTGTGCAGCGATGGAAGCAAATACCATAATAATATGAAAATCTGTGGCGATTGCTGAAAAATGTGAAGGTGTTCAGAGCCCAGCTTTTTGCAGGGTCCCTACAAGCTTAATAAGGGTATCATATCACATCACATCATATCCCCTCACAGTCCTATGGTGCATACATCTTATTTTAGGGTAATTTTCAAGTGATTGTACTGTAATGTTTCACCTCCTTATCCCATTAAACTTTAACAAATCGACCACTGGGGCTGTTAACTAGGCAGGGCGGACAAAATCAATACAGTATAATACAACAATACAGTACTTCTCCTCATGATATTATATCATCATGTTTAACAAGGTTCTTTAAATATCTTCAGGTTGTAAATGAAAGCTGACACAAGCTGCTCCATTGTCAAACAAGGCTACTGAAAATGGCAAATGAATGGTCCTCAAAAGAGTGCTTCTTGAATATCATCTAGCAATTCATTCATGTTGTGTTACACATGAGTGAAATAACTTTAGACATTTTATATCCCTGGAGGGTATTATTATAGGATTTAACTACAGTCTAATGCAAGTCACATGGAGTCATAAATCAAAAGTGTATAATGAAATTTCCAAGTGTATTTGTCTCCTGCCCCCTGTATTGTAGCCCCACATGAATGAGTAGACCAGCTAATACAACCTACAATGATTAGAAAATTAATAGTCCATCTACGGCCTGCCACCCACAAATATCATCACATGATGCATCTCTATCTGTTTCCTATGAAGCTGTGTGAGTGGGAAGGTGCACACCGAATACAGGTGACTTTCTTATAATGTAAGATGAGAAGCATGAATTTTATTAGTGATGAATAGGAGAAGGGATGTGCCGAGGGGAAAAGATTGGGATCAATCAGTTGTGAATGTACAAAACAATCCAGCAGGTGGACTCTCATTCCTACTATATTCACTTAAAAACCCCCATGACCTGCCAGTGGTTTAGTTATAACAAATGGGAACACCCGCTGTACTCACTAATACAGAAAATGTGTATTCATCCATTGCTGAAACTAGTGCCCGCTGTTTTTTCCCGTTTGAGCAAAGTTTGCTAAAAGCTACGGTGAGCGTTTCCGCTCAGCTACTAACTCCCTTGCTGTTTGTCATCCTCTCTTACCTGTTTGTCTCTATGTATTTCCCTTTCAGGAGCTTGTCTCTGCCTACGTATCGTCTGTCTGCCTTTCTCTCATAGGTGTACACACACACACACATACACACATGCAGACATTGGGCCATTAGAGGAGGAGTGTTTGGAAAATGAATCTCTTCTATGTGAACCGTCTGCTCTCTCTCCGCAGGCTACACATATCAACCGTAACCACTTCTGTCTCTCGCCGTCTCTCTCCCTGTCCCTCTTTCTGTCTCTCTGTCTTACCCACTTTCTCACTTATTCCATCCTTCTCATTAATCTCTCTGTCAGTCTCCCACCTTGTCTCCCCATCTCCTCAGATTCTCTCTCTCTCGTCCTCTGCTCCTCTGTTCTTCGTCATGTTTTGCCGTTTCTCCCCTCCGCACAGGCGTGGTGAATGGATCTCTAAATTAATCCCTGACTCTTGCTCCGGGTGGTGAGCAACGCTCTGCATTAGAATAGGGAATTCTGCCTCTGACCTTGGCTAGATGCTCTATTCTAGTATTCAAGAAGCATGAACGGATCATAGAATTCCCTGGTCCCCATCGTTTTCCCTATTCACTCAGGAATACAACCCACATCCTTGTCCCAGGGTCACACATCCACAAGGACACTATTCCTCTGGGTTCACCACGGTGTCTCTATTCCCTAGCTTATAGAAATGCACATGGATTAAAAACAGCCATGATTGTGTGTGTGTGTGTGTGCAGGTGTGGTGACATTTCTGTTCATACTGAATGCATGTGTGCAAACCTGTGTGCACCTCAGTGGCACACAGGTTTGCACACATGCATTCAGTGTGTGTGTGTGTGTGTGTGTGTGTGTGTGTGCTGTGAAACACCCCCACTGAGACAGAGCAGGATGAAGATAGACAGAAAGTGATAAGGTGAATTAGGGACAGAGGAGGAAGAAATGGAGAGGAAAGGATTTGTAACAAAGAGGTGGTTACGCCTGGTTTGTGGTGCCAGAGATGAGAGACACAATGACGTGCTGGCACGGCTGTAATTGTGATTCTTGATATGTGGGATAATAGTTCTATTTAAATCCACTTCAGGTCCAAAGCTAAGACAAATGATAAATGAACCTATTCTGTACCTACTGTACAGCAGTAATAATAATGATGATGATGTGTAGTGTGGTGTGGTGCTTTGAGTGGTTGATTGTTGCAGTGATGCATAACCTAATTTGTCATCTAGAGTTAATGTAGATTGTGCCTATAGTGAATCATTCACAAATCAATACTGTTTATGTATTATTGACTGCCACAGACTGCATTTACATGCAGGCTGCACCTGATTATCTTTGCAGCCTGACTGAGTCAAACTGTTGGAGTCTGAATCTCCTTGAGGTGTCAGTCCTGTTGTGCCCCTCTATTGTCACGAGTTGAGGACAAAATGAATTATTTCAGAGATGTGAAGGCAATCTCATCAGTCCTGGTATCATTAATTACTGTATGTGCATTAATATAACCATCTAATTAAAGATTTACAGTTCACCTCAGTGTAGCCTTGGCTCTCACGTTGGCTGTCTCAGAATAAATGTGTGATCTTCGTGCACTTCGGGACCAGGACCTGGGATATATCAAAGCATTATTGATACAGTGGTATTGGGTGGCAATGGGTGTGCGAGTCAGTCAGGGTGGTTTAGATTGAACCTGTAAACTTCAAGGCACCAGACCAGTTAACCTGCCTTCACTGCATTTTAAGGTATTACTGTTTTTTGTTGTTGTTAAAGATTTGTTGGCATCATTTTAAGTACACACATTTGTTACATGTGCATACTTAAAAAAGATATGACTATTGAGCCATCTCCACCGTCAACCCTCTGCTCCCTGCTATCACTGCTTCATATGAATGAGACAAATTAAAATACATTTTAAAATATGGAGTACTGGGGGCAACTTCAGTTATGTAATTCTGTTGATGGCCTTCTTCTATATGACAGTAAATGCAAGAATGTAAACAAAGTTATTATGGGGAATTAAAGCTGATCGTGTATGATGCATCTAGAGTTGCAGTGTTGCTATTGGCAGGTGAATGTGATGCTATAAATTACACTTTAAAAAAAAACCTGTGTCACACAGTAGGTATGTGCAGTGGGATTCCTGTTACCCCCTTGTGTCCACTATAAAAACATCTTACTTTTTCAGACTCTTACATTATAATGTATAGTCAAATAAAAAGTTACTTACAAGTGCAATTGTAAAAACTCAACCTAGCTCAGCTTTTCAGTTGATCTTCACAAGCTGATCAATCAGTTTGCCTTAGCACTATCCTCGTCATCGGCAGGTGCCAAGTGGAAAACACACCTTTACAAGTCAAGCAAATGACTTAGTTGTTAAATGAAAGGGTATTAATACAGAAATGACCGTAACGACACGCGTACACACACACAAACAAACACTCTCAAAGTGTTCATTCATCAATGTTTCACCTTCATGTCCAGGCATGGAACTTTGATTAAACAGATTCCTGGAACACTCTGCTACAAGTCGCCAACACCCACACAAACACCATTTCTTACTCTCTCTCTCTCTCTCTCTCTCTCTCTCTCTCTCTCTGGCTGTCTGTCTGTCTCTCTGGCTGTCTCTTTCTCTGACACAGTATACACATTACCACATTTGCCAGTCTGTCCGTAATCGTATATATTTCCAACTTCCTCTCCGTGTCTTTTCCTTTCTCACTTCTTTCAGTTAAATGGCTCAGTCATCTTGTAGATGATTTGAGATGCTCAATAATAGCACTGTACCATCATCTTTATTGGTGACTTTTTGCATGCTTATATGTCTTCTTAATGGCCACACTGGGTGAAATAGGGTGAAATAAAATCTGATACCTTGGCAAGGCAAAGAGATTTATTTAACTGCAAGCCCGACTCTGAAGGCGCCCTAAATGCTTTTCCTGGCATCAAGATACATTATCTGCTCCAGTGCTAATAGCATGGCTATAATGGATTAATTTAATTCAGACTTCTCCCATTTACAGGTACCTTTACTGTAGCATTAGTTTGTTAGTCACCAGTTAGTAATAACTCTGTAGTTGAAATGCTTTATACGTTCCTATTTAGTCCTGAGTTAAAGTTTTTGTTACTGGAATAATGATAAAGAAACAGTAGTTAAGAGCAACAGTACATATAGAGGTGTATCCATTGTTATTTTTGTGAGCCTACTGTATACCTTCCATAATGTCATGAGAGCATGTTTTACAGATAGCATCTCTACTGATCAAGAGGTTAGAAGCGGCCTTTTGAGTTAGATGTTTCTTATTTCATCCAGTCAAGTAGATTTGACACGCGTCATCACATACAGTTGGTGTGTGGGCATATGCAGTATTTGCTTTGGCAAGCTAAGTGCCTGAAAACCACCAGTTTCACAAAGTATCTGAGGTCGTATTCACAACAGTCATTTATCTTACATACAGAAGTTTATCTAACTTGTACTAGACTTTCGTAGTTTGGACTTTAGTCAGAGCTGCTGAGACAGGAAAAGCAAAAATGAGAGGCTATGGAGGAAAATAGCAGAAACTACTGGAATTCTTGGTAAGTTTTGAGAGAACTTCTGTCACACACACTCATTAAGGTGGTAGCTGTTAGATACGTAGATGAAGCAAAGCTCTATACTGTCCTGTTGTGGCTAACAAACAGTAATTGAAAAAGTATAGTGGCCTTCATTTACACAAATAATGTAAGATGAACTTTTTCTTTCTCTGAATGCATTTTCAGCACTTATTGTGGTTTGAGTTCTAATTCTTCACGTATTTAGGAGCTGGTGTTTCCTGTTAATCACTTGTAGACTAAAAATGTTGTTGCATTGCATTGTTCAGAGTGACACAACCATTGCTTTTAGGATTTTCTCAAAATCAATAATACAAAGCACATTGTAATGCAGCTTTTGGAATAGCAAGGTGATGCTGTAAAGGGAAAATCAAGTGTGCTTCATTCCCTGCTGCTGTATTACAAATTAAGGGAATGAGACTGCAGAGTAACATCTTGCAGTGTTGTATATCTTAACCGTGTTAGTGATGCGCCCTTTGTGGCTGTTCATGTATTTTTAAAGGTATTCAGTGATATTTCAAGTATTCTTGAGCTTGCTACCCTTCACCTGAAACAAAGTTAGTAAAATTGTCCAAGTAGGTGCAGTATGGGTGATGCACTTCCATAGCAGCAGTCCAGGACTCTATGCTTTCAGTTAAAGAAAACCTACAAAACAAGTACAGTATCAAATGATTCAGTCATCACGTAGATGATTTTCACTGTCTTATCGTTCGTTCATTCTATCAGTGAGCTTAACAGACACTAACTGTAACTTCAGCTTTGTGCATACATGCATTTGTCGTCGCAAACAGTGTCAGTTTTCGCATTTCACCAGTGACGACCAAATACTGAACAGTATTGTGTGCGTGTGTGTGCATCTGTGCTGTAAGCGCTCCCTGAAGAATCGCTCTGTTGCACCATTTTATTATAGTCTCAGCAGTAATGACCAAACAGCAAGCAATATTATTAGACCATGCAGCATGTCGCAATGCATCTGACACCTCACTGCACTAGCAATAGTGAAAGGGTTTTTTAAGGGCAGTAAATGTTCTTTCTTTCACAGCTATTGCTTAAGCTATGGTTCACAGGCAGCGTTAGACACAATGTGTGTCAACAATTATGACAAACTGTATTTTTTATCATTTTTGCTCATTTCCAATTATGCAGTATACATGTGGTCCTTTTTCAGAAGGTTGAAGACCAGGTCCGTGCTGAGAACACTATCGCAAGTGCTCCTCGAGCAGCTACTGTGTCAAAATGAAACAGAAGAGCAGCCAGTGTACTGTAGCTCACTGTGGCTGCTATTTCTTGTTCTTTTACGCAGTTGCACAAATAAGAAATATCTACTGACAAAACAATGCTGAAACTTATCATCTTGTAATTCTGACACATTTTTGATCAATGATCGCCACGCTAACCATAGTAATAAACACATTGCATATCCTGTGGTTGCTTCACAAGAAAAGTCCCTCTTTGTTTCACCAGCGCAATGCTTTTAATGTAAAGCAGCAGAAGCATATTCCGTTTGCAGTAACTATGGTGTGAAGAGAGTGAACAGTTAACAGTGAGGTTATCAGTGAGATAAAATTACACTGGATCCCTGAATCCAACGCAATAATGAAAAACTCTGCTACTAATAATAAAAACTACTAAATACAGTAGAGAGAATTACTGAATATAAATGTTGTCAATGTGTATTACTGAAAAAATACAGACCAATAATAGCATCAAAAATGGTGACTGATTTCATGAAAATCTTAAAGACTGTAACTTTAAGCCAACGCAGAGAGCACACAGTAGGATGTAGTATATAGCAGCATTTCCCAAGAGCTTCACCAAAGGTTTAACTAAGGATATTACAGTGAACCCAAGGTGTTCAGTCTGATAATATCAACATGAATGTGTCTCTAGATGACTTAGGACATGGCACTGAAGATGTCTTGAAATGTAATTTAAGATGTTTCAAAGCAATGGTGATAGCTGGGTGTGTATATTAGTACCGTCTCTATCAAAAAATCCGAGGCTGTTAAAGAGAACTTTCAACAGAGGCAACTATGGTACTAAAATGTGAATGTTATGAGTTTTTAAAGACCAATAACGTTGCAAATATTTTTGGACTAAAGATGTTGCTTGGCAATATATGTGCGCTGATATTAGCTGTAGATCTGGCAGTTGGTGCACAACAAGTTTTAGCTATTATGGTAAAAAAAAAAAAAAAGCCAATGAAACAGCATTTAGGGAATCATGCTGATACTAAAGCTGCGCTGAAACTCATATTAATGAAATTCCTTTTTGTGGGACTGCAGTTGCTTCAGGCAAGAGGAGACACAGGGAGAAAGTCTTATTGCAGGTTTCACAGACTACCAGGCCTGAAGCTGCTTGAGGAAAATCCTCCCACAACATGCTGTGGTGTTTTGTCTGGTTCAGCCAAGTGATATTAAAGTAAGAATCAGAAAAACATTTTAATTAACTTGCTGTGGTCAGGTGGGGGATGTCAATCAGAAGGATGGATGTGTGGATATTATCTTGCCTGTTTGTTCAAGCCTCAGTAGTAATGAACAGTGAATTAAATATATCAAACCATGTCGTATGTCTCAGTGAATACCTACATTCCCTCTAGGTAATCTGATTTCACTGGGATACAAGGTGTCTTTTTAACCAACAGGTTGACCCACGCCTACACACTTGTATGCACACCACACCATAAGAGCATTGACTGCCTCTCTCTGTCTAATCATTTCATTACGACCTCTATTTACCCACTGGGCACGATAGCTGTGCTGTAAATGTAAAATGTCTGTTTCCTCTGTGTTTGTTTTTCCACGCTCTGGCGTTTGGAAAGATGAAAAGCATGAGAAGAGATGACAGCGGATTTTAAGTGTTACCCATCGCCTTAGAAAACACAGGGGTGTTTATACTGAATGGAGCCATGTACGCAGTAAATGTCTGTGACGTCTTTTTGTTGTTCCTCACTCTTTCGGCTTAGCTGGCATTGTTTTCATGCTCTGATCAAAGGATTTCTCTCTTCCCCTTCTCTTTCATTCCTCTCACTTCTTCTACTCACTCGCTTCTCTTACGCTTCTAAGCACAAGCATGCTCTCTTGGATAATCGCAAACACAAACATGGTGCTTTTCTGTTTTCTTTCTCTGCTTCTCCTCCTTTCTTTATTTCTCGCCTTCACTTTCCTTGAGTCATGCTCTCCATTTACCTTTTCTTTTCACCTCACTTACAGTATTTCCTCCTTCGCAATCCCTCTCTGTGTCTCTCTCACACACCCACCTCTGTCTGTCATTGCTCTGTCTCATTACTCATTAGCTGTTAAGTGGCTTTTGGTGTGGGACAAAAGCTGTAATGTGTGCGTAGTGGGTTTTCTTTAAACTCAAGCTGACACATTTGCTGCTGAGCTACACACTGTACCTACACCTACATCATCACATCTGTCAACTACAGTATCTATCTGTCCCTATGTTTGCTTTGAGTTCCCTTTCTCTCTCCACTTATCGCTCCTGTGCACTTTTTTTTCTCAATCTTTGCCACAAACTGGAGCTTGGATTCTCAGTAAATGATATATGTCAGATAGCACTGTTTTACTGCAGTACTGCTGATTTGGACATTTCTTCTTAATCGTAAGGCTCACCGTGCAATCTAAGTCTGTTTCTCTTTCTCTCTTTCTCACACACACACACACACACACACACACACACACAGACAGACACGCATGCATGCACACCCCTAGGTGTGTGTTTGTTTCCATGGATTTATGATGT
>JAVQJF010052423.1:0-16189 GCA_036023855.1 Gadopsis marmoratus | reverse complement strand
TGCGAGGGTTTATGGTTGTTGCAATTGGACCCTGTGTGTGTGTGTGTGTGTGTGTGTGTGTGTGTGTGTGTGTGTGTGTGTGTGTGTGTGTGCGAGTGTGCGCTGTCCATCTAGTCGGTGAGGTACAGGTCTGTTTGTATTGACATAGTAAAGAAACTGCGTCCTCGTCAGCAATGCTCAGGAAGACAGTCAATCAACGTCCTGGAGACCTGGATGCTCCCTTCCTCTGGGGGTCAATACACACACACACACACACACACACACACACACACGTATGCATGCACACATCTACACTCCACTGAAGGATCACATTTCTACGTCATGAGGAGGGACAATCCCAAAATCAAGATGAAGGAAATGATGAAGTTTATGAAGACTTGTTGTGGCCTAAATATAAAATAAGTGATATGCTTAACCCCTGTGTGATGTTGAGAATGGATTTATTTCCTCATGGTTTGGGGGCCAACAGACCCCACTGCTTTATGTGTAAAAATAATGGGAATTATTACAAAATGACCATATCTTCTCTTAAAGTAGCTATAATCTACATATTTATAATAAAATGTATCAAATGACAATGTGAAAGCACTGAACAATTGCAGCTCCCCTCAGCTTTATGAAGCTTTAAAGTGAGTTTCTGTTCATTGTTTAGCGGTCAGATCAGCAATTTAACTGTTTTGGTTCACTCTCACCGCTCTCATAGTTTCGATTTCAGCCGCAGCAGGCAGCTGTTAACAGTGACAAAGCTTTCATAACCCACTGCACGCTACATGCTCAGCACTAATCAGCAGACAGACACATTTGGTGACTAGCTGGTGAATATATTGGATCATTTAGCAGCTAAAAAGCCAGATATTTCCATCAGCAGTTGGTAGAGACCAAAATTAGAGCTTATAGAGAGTCAGTATTGAACTACCACTCTTCAGGTGGCCACAAACACAACTCCAAACAAGTTCATTAAATCACCTTAAAAGGTGATGATACAACTTGTTTCTGCTGCTGCCGAGCGGCCAGAAAACAATCAGTTATTGCAGGTTTAAATACGTTTTTCTTTTATTCTACCCCCATTACAACAAAATTTGTAGAAAACTATTGAAATGGTAATCTACTCTCTGCCACAATCTGGACTTGCACATTAGATAAAGGTGACTAAATACAGAAATTGATCATAAAGCATTGTTGTTTCACCAAATAAGGAAATATTAAATGTTTCACATGTTATATGGGAACAAATATAGATTTTGTATGGAAAACAGTAATTCACAGACAAATAAGTGCATAATGAGTTATCCTATATAGTAAAGTTACTCATGTTTTTAATCAATTACCTCTGACTCCCTGTTATAAAGCTCAAGTAACAGAAATCCATGTAGACTTACTTGGGCTCTGGGAGTGGCAGTGCTGCATGTAAAGCGATTATAGATAAAGAGATCCACTGAATTGAACCATGTTTTGCAGCTGGGGTATCTGAGAAGTAAAGCATCATTATATGCAGCTTCTGAAATGTGTCATCAGTTCAAAATCATGTTTATATGCATATTTAGAAAAGTCATGGTACGTATGATGTTAGATATGGGTTTTTTTTGAGTGCTTAAAGACCCCAAACAGAACACCAGGGTTAAACTAACTACTATTGTTACTAAAGATCCCTAAAACTGCCACATCAGAACCAGCAGTCTTTAATGTTGTGTATCTTCTTCTTCCTAGTTTTACAAGGGTTGGCATCCAGGAGCATTACCGCCACCTTCCGCTCCGGACAGCGGAACAAACTATACACTTAATATCTACTTCCCTGCCACTCTAATATTGTGTATGATTATAGCTAAAAGGGTTATTTAAAAAAAGGTTTCCCTTCATCTGACTCATACTGTATATTTGTTAAGATTTGGGTTCCCTTTATTGATCATATCAGGAAGCCTGTGGACTTGGCTGCAACTATTTAGTGCATTTTATTTATGTGCCCCTGGAGTGTGGCTTAATGAACAGTTTATTTGAACTACCTTTTAAATCACACTGATTGATATACCCAGATTTTGACAACTTATGGACAGTTCCAGCCAGTATGTACATTTTCCAGCTTGTTTATTTATTTATTTTATTGTTTGCATCTGCTTGTTCTAAAAGAAGTTAAAAATTAAATGGGGGGGAAAAAGTGTGCATCATGGGGTACATTTGAAGCTAACTCTTGCTGCAGTGACTACATCTAACCATCAGGTGGCAATGCTTTTCTTTCCTGTGCAGTGGGAGATATTTGATGTGTGTGTGTGTTTCATCATCCACACAATACCAAGCATGCAGACCAATAGCATTGTGCTTATAGGCTGAGACAACAAAAGAGTCTGTGTAATGGCTGCAATGATGGGACAAAGGCCAGTCAGGTGCAATGATTCATAATAAGATGGAGCCAGAACATTGATTTTTGGGCAAAAAATTAAAATAATGGTAAAAAAAAAGACAATGTATATTCCATACAATATACAGTATATAAGCCAATAACATGATGTGCTATTCTTGTACTCTTAATATCATTACGTACTGTGATTCAGTTAGCGTTACTCTCTTTATACTAATAGATCCCTCTGGTGAGCTCATGGGTATTTTATGGTAACCTATTGATTGTGCGATTAGCATCCCAGCGGGGTCCACCCACTTCATGTACAGCTGAGAGTAATGGTTACTGAGTGAGATATCAATGGTGAAGAAGGACATTGACCAGAGGAACATAGTGGTGGTAGTGGACGGGGTTGGGGTTGGAGTAGCAGCAGCAGACACCCTGACCTTCACCTCGCCTCCACAACAGCCCACTAATTTGATAAGATAAACCAGCAACCACGGTGACCTCCACCTGTGACCCCACCATCCACCCATCCATCCATCTCTCCACCCTATCCTGACTCTTTATCACATGAAGCTTGGAAATGGATCCAGTGTTCCGGCACATAAGTAGGTTCATCCATTAGGCCGACTATCCTTCATCCTGTGGGTGATGATGCAATTTGAGGGCAATGTAATCATTCCACATGATCCAATCGCAGAGCACAACAACAGGGTTACAGTGGGCCCTCAGGCCAGTCCTCATTTTTATATGTTTCTGTTGTCAATAAAACGAGCTCAGCAGCAGGTATTTTTGTGTTCCTAAAGCTTCAATCAAAGACCATGTATGTATGTATATATGTATATACTATACGTATCTATTGTTGCGTTCAGGGCTGAGCATTGACCCAGTGAGATTAAAAAATACAAGTTCTAATACTGTACCTTGCTTCAATAGTTGATACTTACCTCTAATTTGACATACAGGTCAAAAACTGTAAAACTAAATCTAACAAATCTAATAAATGTTTTCGCGTTGGATGCAGGTTTAAGGATCTGTATGTTGCAGGCTAGTTTCACAGGATTTTGTAAAGCAGATGAAGCAGTGGAAATTAATATTCCTGGAACTCCTGAGAGGGAGCGAGGGCAGGAGAATAATGGGGTAACTTTGAGAGGATTATAGTGACCGCAGATGTTTGGAGGAATACTAATATCAAAGAGTGACCACATTTTAAACCAAAGGACAAAAAATTAACAACCACTGGCTTCTTCATACTGTATCACCACAAGCTAAAACCTCCAAACGTCCAGACAATTAATCTTACTACAGCGCAACTGCAACTTCAAGGTGAACCAGAGACGACACACTGCAGACCACTGTTGATAAATGAATAGAGTTTAACTTGAAGCTGAATTAACTGTTTTATCAAATTTTTTTGGCCATTTTGGGGCTGTGCAACAAGATGGAAACACAACACTATTATAATATTATCAACTTGATCGTGCAGCTTTTTAATGTTCTTGTTGGTGGATATGGGGCTAATTTTAACTGTAAGTAACAAAATGCTCAACACTCAATGGTCCACTTATTTACTTTTTACGGAGCTTTCAATTGCAACCAAGTTAGTAACTGGACGTTTGACCTTAGGGTAAATATATAATAATGTATATATTATTATATTATATTTATATATATTAATTTAACATATTTAGGTGGTGAATATAGTATAGCATTTCGCAGCTAAAGAGTCAGATCTCTCCACCTAAATTCCTTAGGTGGCCACAGCTACGACTTCAAATGAATGACAATGTTGTTCCATCACTGCTGCATGCGTAATTAAGCCTCTCAACTCATAATGTGATGATATGTCAGTGTTGTGTTTACAGCTTGTTTCTGCTGCCTCCAAGTGTTCATACAATCATTTGTTGCAGCTTTAAGGACAGTAGGAAACATATCTATAATACACAGGATCTACAATGACTCCCTGACTGCGTTCAGCCACCTTTGGCCACAATAACTGCAACTCCTTTATAATACGTCACATCCATGTCCACAGACCCAACCAGTAACTTCCTTTTCAACTCCCCAGGAGACAGCTGGGCAAACACTGACCCGTATCAGCCCTTTTCCCCATGACTCCTTAAGCCGACCTCACCCCCACCAGCTCCCCATTTAGGCCCCCATGCTCCTTGTTGGCCCCTTAGTTCAAGCGGCCCACCTCACCAGCCAAGCAACCACCCAGATCTGTGGCCACTCAGCAGGAGCGACATGTGAGACTCAGGCGATCACAACACTTAAGAGTTTGTGCAAATACAGAAGGTCGCTCCACACAATGTGCAGGGTCAGATTCTTTTAGAAGGACCAGCAAACCAGACACTGCTGCCAGCTTTCTTTCTTTCTTTTCTTTCTACATTCACATAGCTGGAAATGTAAACTTTTATTCCTTTCTTTTGGTGTTAGTACCGTCTTCTGCAGTGGCCCGGTGAGGATGAAGCTTAACTGAAACTAGGCTAGCTCTCTATCATTTCTGTTTCTCATTCTCCATCTCATTCTCTTGTTCACACACACCAACCTTTGCCTGAATTATTCCCAAGTGAGTGCACTCTTTAACCCTAACAAGGCTCAGGCACCCAGTCTTATATAACATGCTGGAAAAAAATGGATCCTTTATTCTTACCAAACAAAACCTCTTCACTTCGGGAGGTGAAATGTTTGAGCTGTTTATTCTTTCAGTGTTAATGTAAAGCACTTGGAAGCATACATTAAGTAATAAAAGCAGATCTGGTAAACATGGCTGAAAACACCTGGTGTGTGTTGGTGAAACCTAATGGAGAATAAACGCTCATAACTTTGCTAAATGTGAATGTTAATGATAATTCATCACACCAATCACAGTGTTACATTTTAACAACACTCCACCGTTAACCAAACACTTCAAGGCTGATCATCACCCTAGGTGATGCATCCAGGTTCTGTAATTCTTATATTAGTTTTCAAGGACATTTCCAGGAAAGAACTATGTAATTTGTTAGTCATTATAGGAAAATAGATATGTGTACGTACACAGAAAGACTTTTCTATATTTATCTCAACTGCTTTGCTCAGAATAAAACAGAATTACTACGAACGCCTTCTCAATCTTCTATAATGATCACTGAATAAATTGTCCCTTTTCAGGAATCTTTACAAGAAGTTACATTTACAGATGTTCCTTTCTAGGAAGTTGTTATGGAAAATTGGGGACCCGTAAAATAAAGTGTTACAGATTTTTTTATCCATTTAAGCACACATATTTCAATGACATAAGTGGTGTAATTTGACCACACCGTTTTGATTCAAGAAACAGAAGCTATCCAAAAACAAGCAAATCAAAACAAAACATGTTCTCAACAATCAATAAAATGGTCCGATCATGTAGCCAGAAGAACAATACACAGGCTACAGTAAGAAAAATAATAACACAATAATAATAGAATTTTTGCAATGAGATTAATTTGATTAGCGGAAGTTGATGTAATTATTTTAGCGGGCAAACATCCAACTGTAGAGTATAAACAAACTAATATGGATTCAATTTGGCTAACTTTGGCTAATTGATCAACCTGCATAATCAGTTTGTCAGCTTGATTTTCATCTAAATTAATTAATATTCCTCACAATGACCTTGAGTTCAATATTAGATTCATTCCCCCCTTGTGAGACTCAGTGCTCCGACACCCTGCCAGCAGCCAGCCACAATCAGCAGGACAACATGGCTGATATGTGGTGCCCTTTGAAAACACAGGTCTCTAGCTTAGCGGCACCACAACCAGAAAAAAATATTTTCCTGCATGTGACCAATCTTCAGCTACACCTTCTGTATCTCCACCAGATTCCTGCTCCCAACATAGCAACTGCTGGAGCCACTCCAGTCCCCAGTGTGGAGCCACGCCCTGGGGTCTAATTAATACAACACTCTGTGCATCCATATGGCTCTGTGTGATTAAACACATAGAGAGAGGAGGGGAGAGAAAGGGAGAGAGAGACAGGACAGGATGGGGTGGGGGGGGTGCAGGTGGGGGTGCAGGTGGGGGTCAACTCTTCCATGTTTTCCTTCACTGATGGATAAGAATACATTGCTGCATTAGCTGTTTCCCTCTGCCGGCAACAACTGTACCCTGTTAGGAAGCCGACCATGGCACAGGGCAGCTGATTAGACCCTGAAAAATCAATACGTAAAATGTTTGAGGCAATCAAAAAGACAATGAGCACCATGTTTTTTTTCATGTCACGCATTACAAAACAATGCTTCCTCAAGTCCAGATACAAGTGTGATACAAGCCCTGTTTGCAGACCACAATCCCCGAGTGGGTTTCCTCCTGAGAATGAATTAGAGATAGGGGAGGGCTGGGGCTAATGGCGAGTGACAGACCTGGGGCAACCAGCAGCAAGACAAAGTGTGGGCCAGGAGAGCAATAAAAAGCAAAGAAGATGAAAGAAGAATGAGTGAATGAACGGTGGAGGAAATGATCAACGATGTGTTTAGTGGTGAGTGTAAAGCTCAGCCACACCTTCCACTGTCCTGTCCTTTTTCTATCGGGTCAGTTCACCCAAATTACAAAAAGAAATCTAGTGGTACTAGTGGTATCTAGCCTAGTGTATCTGGTTGTGCTTTTATTTCACCAGTGTTTTTATGTATTATGTAACATTAACATTAATTTTGTTTGTGGTGCTTTGAAACTAGACTAAGAGTCAACAGCCATGTCTGTGAGCAATGACAATGCTAACATGCTGATGTTAAGCAGGTATAGTATTTACCATGTTCATAGTTTAGTGCATGCTCACATTTGCTAATTAACACTAAACACAAAGTACAGCTGAGGCTGATGGGAATGTCATTAGTTTTCAGGTATTTAGTCAGGAACCAAAATATTGGACAAACTTAAAGTTTTTCTCGATGATGCCGCTGGAGGAAAAGTTATTGGATCACCAAAGTTACTACAACTCATCCTCTGGGGACCATTTGAAAAAATTTCATGGCACCCCATCCAATAAATGTCAACATATTTCATTAAAAACCAACTGGCCGACAGACCAACATCGCCATCCTTTAAGCCCTGCCGTTAGCATGGCTAAATATTATCTCCAGAAACAGTGCTGCTGTTACTGTGGATAAACCACAGACCTCAGTGTGAACAGTTTTCATAGAAAGAGTGTTTATCAAAATTGCTGCTGAGCGTCCAGGGCTCGAGGGCTCTCTCGTGGCCTTTTTGAGCCACATCTGCACACTTTCTTTTAGTCTGAAATTTTACTCTGACTTTTTTGAGGCAATGTCCCAGAAGTCATGATGTTCTGTGTCAACAATGAGGGCAGGGGAAAACCCAAATGATGCATCTAATCCTGCGGGCAACAAAATTCCATTCACCTCAGAAGGAAATTCAGCTAAATATCTCAAAACATTGCACTTCTCTGCATGGCTGGATGAGAAAATTTATATTAGAACTTCAAAGCAGCATGCACCATCTTTCCCTCCCTTTTTGATTTTACATCCTCACAGCTATTGCCATTTGTTGCTGCCTCCAGCTCCCTTCGAGCTTCTCTTTCCCCACATCTCCATTCTTCGCTCCTTTCTTTGTCCTGCTCCACACATCCCTGCACTGGGGATGTGACATCTCTGCCGCTCCCCCTCCCCCTCCCTCTACCCTCCTCCGCACCTTTTCTTTCTTGAGGGTGCTTGGGTGCGTTGTACGTGTTAACTGGTGAGTAGCCGCTCAATCATTGAGTGTGTGGGGGGGATGTGTCATAAATGATGACTGCATATCGCTGCTTGTGAGCCCTACGCTCATTACCATTGTAAAGCCCACCCTATTTATCTCTTAAATACATATAAATGTGTTATAAGGGCATCTATGCAGCCTGCACGGTCGGCTCCTGCAAAATGATTCCCCCAGCACACACTACAATCACATCAGCCCTTCTTTTCTCAGAAACAGTCACTCCATTAATGCTTCCAGTGCCACGTCTCCTGTGGCCTCAGCACATGGATAATGCTCTCATTATCCATCAGTCACCCTCCACCACATGACACTCCCTCTTAAACTGGAACCACAGGCAACAGAAGAGGGACGGGAGAAGTGGCAGAAATTATATTGTGTTTTTCACACCACACTGGCCTTCTTACAAGCATGTCCACAGGAACACAGCCATGTGCAGAATGTGTACATCAGGCAACGGTTCGGCTTAGCTACAAGCTTTTTGCAGATTTTACAAACGAAACATCTTGTAAAATATGGGCTATGTTATTATAGTGCTTTTATCCAAAGCAGTTTACACAACAATTTACCTCGCATTTTCACAGACGATGTCAAGCTACCATGGAAGGTACTGGTCTGACCATGAGGAACGACCCACTCCACCTATTTGTTGTGGCATGTTCAACTGTTCAGCAGTACATAAGGTAGTTAAATTTAGGCACACCTTGATCAACTAACACATTAAAGTGCTGCTTAAATTAATCAGTAATAATCATCCTGAATGATATTTAACTAATATGGGCCTTTCTTCATAATGACTGCTTATTTTAAAGCTGCTATAATCAATATATTTATAATAAGAAATTTGAAAGGGGTCACTTGTAGTGAGAATTTTTACGGCCCAATACTTCTGGTATGGTTCGCTGTCATCAGCATTGTTTTCAGTCACAGCAGGCAGCTGTTCACCAAAAACACTCTGATAAACCCACTGTATGCTACCTGACCAGCACCAAATGGCAGACAGACACAGTTAGCGACTAGCTGGTGAACATTTTGCATTTAGCAGCTAAAGAGCCAAATCGTTCCCGCAGGAGTTGGTAGGGACCAAAACACAGCTAAAAGGAGAGTCAATATTGTTGAGAGTTACATTTACCAGGTGGCCACAAACATGATTCCAAATTAATTAATATGTTGTTCTGTAACTGCTGGAACAGATTGCCAACATGTCCACCATATCAACTTAAAAAGTGATAATGTTGCACGCTTTACATCCAGTCTGGGCATGCACTCTTTCCTTTGAATAGCTTGTGTGAAGGAACACATCCGGGATGCTCTGTGGGAAAGGCAGACTCTGCACAATAATGATGAGAACTTCTATATAGTCAGACAGAATGCATGAAAAAGCATAAAGCATATTTAACTTGGGTTTCATACAATGAAAAGGATTATTAACTTCATGTTGATTTTGATAACACTTACCTCCTTTAACTTACATTTTATTGTGAAGCTTTGTACATATTGTATTACACACACACACACACACACACACACACAAATGGCGCATCTACAAAAGAAACAGGAGCTGACATGACGGTTTGGGTTATTTGCGGTGTGAGAGGAGGGATGTCACCTGGGAAGTGTGTTACGGCTGGGAAATCTGGAAACAGTAAAAAAAAAAAAAAACCAACTCAGGGAACATCAGAGGTAGGCGGGTATGAAAGTTGGCTGGTGTGACCTCTGGCCTACCGCTCTCCGGGCTGCTCCCTTTGAGCCTCTAAAAAGCGTTGCGGTGTGAGAAGCCAGAAGACAGCTGCACCCCCCCCACCCCAATCTCCTCTGGGCTCTCTCTGGGAAACTGAGGTCCCCTTTCTCAACTCGCTTTAAATGCTGTGAGGTCAGGAGGAGCCGGGGCCCAGTTGAGGTGGTCCAGCCAGGGATAGAGTTTCACTGCTTTACTCGGCCAGTCTGGGCTGTTTTGTGTGTGTTTGTGCATGTGTGTCTGTGAGAGGGGAAGAAAGGGGAGCTTCTTGTGGAAAACTAGTCTGCTGTTGTCTCTCTAAAATAAATCCGCTGTAATTATCCCTCTGCCACTACAATCTTCCACGCAGCACTCACCTCATCCCACGCGAAAACACATATTTACACATCACAGTAGATGGTCTGTGCTGCACGGCAGCTACGGTTGCTGAGGAAAGGAGAGACGACTTTAATGTGCAGCACTGAAGTCTGTAAACCTATTTTATCTGATGTTCACACCTAAATTTACAAAAGAACTGAATTTATTTTTAGGTAACAGCTTTTGTCGACACACCTAAACAGAAACACAGTCCTATACACATACTGACAAATCAGTGGAGGTCAGGATTAGAAACACTGTAGCTTTGGCCATCGTTTCTATGAATTATGATAATACTGCACTCTGCAAGTTAAGTGCTGAGGCCTGTGATCTCTGAAATCTACAAATAAGTCCAGATAAAACAATCAAAACAGATGGTCAGACAGGATGTAAACAGACCAATAATTAAGCCCAATTATGTAAACCACTTAATTAGAAGACAAAATTATGGTAACATGAAAACTGCACAACTGTAAGTACAATAGGTCAAAGTTGAACAAGGAGTAAAGTGGTGGGTAAACTGTAATGGATGATAGATGTTACCACGGATAGTTTGGCCAATAAATTAACCAAGATCAAACTTTCTGTCACGCACCACAGGGGGAGGAACCAAAAGCACGCCCCAGAAGACTGCAATAAGTCCAAAGTCTTTATTGGAAACAGCACTGAACACAGGGCAGGCAGAATCCTTTGCGTGGGATCTATAAACAGCAGAGGTAGACAGACAAGCGAAGGTCCGGTACACGGAGGAGGTAATCAGACAAGCGAAGGTCATTCACAGGCATCCAAGACAAAGTACGAGAACAACATACAGCTGGGACGATAGAATAACGAGCACAGAGGAGACGGACAGCTGGAGCTAAATACACCTCAGGTGTCTCATCAAGTCAATGAGCCCCAGCTGTGAAGCCAGAACCAGTGGGGAGATTGGCAAACACCGCACAGGTGCTCAGCGTGAGGACCGAGACGTGACACTTTCCACTTGGATGACAAGTCCGTTAAGTGCTCAGAAAAAGGGACATTTCTACATCTTCAATGCAACAAGACAAACTCTGGCTCAGCTACTAAATGACCCCTTTTAGTGAGATTGTTTTGTCATATGTTACCATTAACCTTCGCATCCTCTTCTTCCCAATAAGTTAGTGTTTGTGTGTGAGAGTGAGAGAGAAGCTTGATCCATATTGGACTCTTCCTTTATCTTGAAGTTCAATCATGCATTGGGATTCACAGTGATTAGAAGTCTGGCACCAACCTTCAATCGACCAGGAGCTCTGGGTCCCCGTGCTCAATAGTCTTTGTGTGGCTAGCAGGCCATGAGTTAATGTGCTGAACAGTAGAACAGGACTGGAAAGTGGGGAGGGAGAGGAGAAGCTGGCATCAGATTGCTTTGCTGCATCTTAGCGAACCGCAGGAAGCAACCCACCAAACACTCAAGTCTCAGGTGCGCGCACACACACGCACACACACACACACACACACACGCACACACTCAGAGAAGACAATCTCTGGATTTATTACTAGAGCTAGTTTATTATCGCTGTTATTGTTTTTTCTTAAGTTTTGCACAATGAACCCTAAAACAATACAAACCACTAAAAATGGTGGGTTTCGCCTTTTTACAGACATACATCCAGTACAGTACATACTGTATGCGTAGACATGTATACAGATTTAAAATTGCGACACCTTGGTCTAAAGAGAGTGCGGAAACATACAGTAGCGATCCCTGAAAATGCTCTGAGCTTATTACATCATTTCATGCTGACCTGAAATAAACTGTGACAGAAACAGCGAAAGCAGACAGATGTGTGATCATGGACCAACTTGAACAGATGTGTGTTAAACAAACGCAGGCAACAGTACAAATGAGACTTATTTTGTGACATTAAACAAGTAGTTCACACAACTGGTAATGCATATGTTTTTTGGTTTCAGGTTGGCACCACATTTGAACCCTGTTGGATAAAATAGAAGAAAAAAATAGAACTGCATAGATTAAACAGAAGGTTTGCTCGATTATAATAAACTGTAGTACCATTAAAAGCAACTCTACTGGCGTGAGGATAAAATGGCAGACAGCCTTTCCTTTCTCTTGCCCTTTGTTGTGGTCAGATATTCTACTGAGAAGACAATTCTTTCAGTGTAAAAGAAACATTTCGCTTGAAAAACAAAGATCTCAGTAATTAGAAGCCATTCATGAAAAAGTCTTTTCCATATAGTTTCATGGCGGTTTTTGAATTCCTACAAACACATCAGGACCCAAGTGTTGTGCTTGAGGTCAAGTCTTGCATGAATGAAAATATTACTGTCCTGCTCATATCTGCAGCAGCCAGGCCTAGAAATAGCACCTATAATATTTTCTAGCTATGTTGTTAATATAATGATCTGTATGGAAGACCAGGGTAAACATAAAAACATCCTGATTTTTCTTGGTGGAGTTCTGGCTTACAATGCCAATAAAGTTAAAATCTGAGCCAGCACACTGATGACAATGTTTTTGAACCCATGTTTGTAATTTCACGCATCCGATTCAACAGCTTAAAGGCTCATTTTCTCAATCAGCTTCTTAAAATTAACAACAGGGGTCCGACGTTTCCGACGAAACCTAAGAGATTTCTGCATTGTGTTTCTGTTTATTCTAATTTGAAGTAGGCTCAGTTGGAAGTCCTGATGAAGCAGAATAGCTGAGTTTTCCACTGTTAACCCCCCCCGATTGTTGTTTTTTTACTCAAATATTTAATGAGAAATCCATGGGCTTTGAAGTTTTCAGGGACTTTAAACCTATTAACCGACATTAAACATCACTTGTGGGTAAGTCTTAAATTTTGCAGTCGCAGATTAAATGAACTAGGGCCTCTAACTTGTTCAAATCTAACTTTTCTCATCCCCTCTTACCACTGGAGATGGTGATACAGTGTGAAAACTTTAAAGTCTCGGTCAGTAAAACAAAGTTCGATTAAAACTAATCTCTGTTATAATTTATGCATATGAGTAAAATTCTTGATGCAAACCAGCAACACTGAGCAAGAGAGGGTCACATATTTTTACGCCTACATGTTTGACATGGCAATAATATATTGGCATAATTTTCTCTTTATGACGGAAGCTTAGACTGAATCATGAATGCAAAACAAATCTGCCATAGGGTGCACTTAGCGTGGCTCTAAGCAGGCTTAAACAATGATGTTTTTACTGAGAAGCTGTAATTGACATCCATGTTTACCGCTAACTTCACAGGACAGGTGTGTGTGTGTTTGGGGGGGGGGGGGCACCCAGAAGCTCCTTTCTTATTACAGTGGCCAAATGAAGAATGATCGAACGGCTTTAGATGGTGTTGACATCAATACAGGACAGACATTCTCCTCATGCAAAGATGTTTTGTTAAGGAAAATGAAGACAACGTGTCACTTTGAAAAGGTAAAAAGACTGACAGGACCTCACCACGAGTCACTCATGAGTGGTGGGAACAGGATGAGGATGAGGTGACCATGCATCAGCGAGAGCAAGACAGAGTTCGAAAAGGTCACTAACCTATTTTCATCAATACAAACCATCAAAATAAATTGACCGACAATGTGAGACACGACCATCAATAGCACCATATTGAGATCACGACATTTTGCCATCAATCAGCTAAATATCAAAGTGTTACCATCACAAGTCCAATAATGATTATTTTAATAATAAACATTATTTTTCCATTTCTCATGCAGATCTACTGTGGTTTTCAATTCCTACTACCTTTAAAACACATTGGATCCAAGCTGCTTTCTTGACAGAGGTATAAAAAATATAATACTGATTTTGAACATTAAAGTACAATTACATTAAATCACCATTTGACATGTCATCTGGGTTTCAGAGCAGAACACCATAGAGATAAATGCATCGGAAATGTAATCAATTCACAATCATATCGGATGGTCAATGGTGCCAGAACAATCGATACCACATGATGTAAAGGATATTTCAATAAGAAGATAGTTGCATCAGGCTTTGGACTCTGAAACAAGAGTCGGAATATTTCAGGTTACCCAAAACACCATCGCCATTAAGATCAACCACAATTGTATTTAAATCCATAACAGACATTATTCAGTGATACAATGTCAATCTAGCCAGTCTATCCTGTCCTTCTGACTTGATCTGGTCACCGGGGTTCAGTTAAAGCACAATAAGAGAGAACTGTTAGAGCCACATATCGGCACCATAATATATCAATGTAAAACAAACCCTGTACGTGCCCAGTTCAGGATGCCTTCTTTGTTTGAACCTGAGGGAAGTGTGAATGATGTACAGCTGCAACTAGTGATTATTTTCATTATCAATTAATCAGCCTATTTTTCCCCAGTTAATCCATTTAAATGGTTTGGTGTACAAAATGTCAGAAAATGTGAAAAATCAAAACAACTTTTCAGTCAGTTTCCTACAGCTCAAGCTAACTTCTTTAAAACGCTCGTTTTACCCAACCCCCCGTGATAAATAAAAGGAGGAAATTCTCACAAATTAGAAGAGATTTAGATTTGGCATTCTTTGCTTGAAAAATTAACAGATTATCAAAATAGTTTGATAGATTTTCTGCTAACACCACAAATCTAAATTCTCCTTGTAAATGCAATTTCCCTGAAGATATGGCAGATCATTTTCCAGGTAAACTGTAACCTCATGTTAATGTGTAATCAGCACATCTTTGTTTTTGTCACCCTTGGAGACTAGGAGACAGTTGAGCTTTCCCCGTTGTGTGTCTAGCAGAGTGGACAAACAACTCAGTTAAATAATCATTATCCGGGCAACACTTTCTTATTTACTAAAATGGCCAACAAAGAAGGCATACCTTACAGCAAATCTGTCTGAAGTGGGCACAAAGCAGAATTTAAAGAGGAAAGTCGTGTCCAGAAGCCCAAGTGTGGCTTGCTGACAGACATAAGCAGACCAGAGATTCCCTGAGCACACACTCTCCCTGTCCAAAGGTCAGGATGCTTGAGTGAAGAACAAAGGAGACTGGATATCTGACAGGAGCAGAGTTTGGTGATATAGCACTTCCCAAAGCTGCAAACTATACAAGACAAAGGCCTCTTTTTTTTTTCAGCAAAGAAATCATCTGGTCCCTTCTGCTGATGGAGTTACAGCACCAGTCTGTCAGTGAGACCAGCTTTAAGGGTGCCATTAAATCACACATTAAGTTCTACCTATCAAAGTCTAATCACGTAAACATGATAGTCACTGCACCACATTTCCCCATGAATCAGGTAACAGTATGGCACTAAAACCTGTCACATCCACGGGTGAGATGTGGGCAATTTCCTGCAGGAAGAGATTAACCCTATATTACACTGAGGGACAGAGGATGGAGGGAAGACAAGCACACCACACCACTTGTTTGCCCAGAGAAATTACTCAGAACAACAGAAGTACAAACACTGATTAAGGCTTCAGCAGCCCCGGAGTGTTAAGGTGGGTAGCAGGGATAGAATTTCAAAATAAAACAGGTTACACAGACAAGGACTAACAGGATGTAAAAGTACCTCCCCTCCAGGGACAGACATACACTATATGGACAAAAGTATTGGGCCACTCCTCTTAATCATTGAATTCAGGTGTTTCATTCAGTTCCATTGCCATAGGTGCATAAAATCATAAAAGTGGTATTATTGCAAAGTGGAAACATTTAGGAACCACAGCAACTCAGCCACGAAGTGGCAGACCACGTAAAGTTACAGAGCAGGGTCGTCGAGCACAATGCCAAGCGTCGGATGGAGTGGTGTAAAGCACGCAGCCACTGGACTCTGGAGCAGTGGAAACGTGTTCTGTGGAGTGACGAATCACGTTCTCTGATGGACGAGTCTGGGTTTGGCGAATGCCAGGAGAAAGTTACCTGCCTGACTGCATTATGCCAACTGTAAAGTTTGGTGGAGGAGGGATGGTGCTATGGGGTTGTTTTTCTGGGGTTGGCCTTGGCCCCTTAGTTCCAGTGAAGGGAAATCTTAAAGCTTCATCTTACCAAGTCATTTTGGAAAATTCTATGCT
>JAVQJF010052415.1:0-52064 GCA_036023855.1 Gadopsis marmoratus | reverse complement strand
CAGCAGCAGCAGCAGCCTCCTCGCCGGCTCCTGCGTCCTGGTCCCGCCCGCCTCCTGCTCCCAGCTGTGTTCCGCGGTTATGGGGCGCGTCGTGTCCGCTTCGCCTGGGCTGCCGTGCGGCTCGACCGTGCTGTGAGGCGGACGCCAGGTGGATTTATGGTCTGCAAAGTCGCAGCTGCCGGCCGAGGGACGCTAGTGGAACTTTGAGCTCCGGGAGGATGCGGGTGACGTGCTGGTGCGCCGTGGTCCTCCTGACGCCTGCGCTCTGCCTGGTGAGTTGGAGACCCCCCCCGGTCAGCCCCGCGCTCTCCGGCTCCGCGTTCTCCCGCGTCACAGAGTCTAAAAGCCGCAATGGCCGGCGTGTTTTCTCACCGTGAGAGAGGGGCCGCTCTCTGCTGAGCCGAGCGCGTTTCCACACGCGTTCCACTGAGCGGTGCGGCGCATAAAGAGGCAGGCGAGCGACGGACGGGTTTAAACTTCGTGCGCGCACTTTTTAATATAACGGCTCGACGGTGAAACTTGAAGGAAGGGTTGGAATTTCCCTGCGCGCAACAAAACGCACTAAGTATATGCGCATCAGGCGCTCACGGTGGAGGCGGAAGCCTTTTAAACTGTTTCTAAGTTGTTTGAATGCCGAAGCAGCGACTACTAGTCGTGAGTCGTCTCACGGGGGCGCCATAACAAACCAAAACTCGAGCCTTGATTCAGTCGTTATTTTTACCAGGCAAGTGTAAAAGAAAAAACACATTGTGGCAAATGTGCCTTTTCAGGTTGGTTCAACTCCCCGCAGGGATTAAATTAGCGTCCCAGAATAAACTGCAACAACCAGGAGATTCCACCTTCGTTCCAAGATGAGCTTACGTTTATTCTTGGTTATAAACATGAAAATCTATCCGAATACACAAGCTGAGATGAAGCAGTTTAGGTGTACGTGTTTAAACTGACACGCACTTTTAGTCTGCGCCGTTTTAATGCCAAGTCTATGATTTTGACGCAAGCAGAAGACAATCCGCTCGCTTTCCAACACAAACATGCAGAAGGAAAGATCAAGGAAAGCGAGCAAACTTATTCCTTTCGCGTTTTTAATTCCCATTCTTCCTATTAGATGGCCACAATATATGGAGCGTCGGGCCTGGGGGAGTCTAAATCCTGCTCCTCTCTGATTAGACAAACACAAACCCAAGATTCAAATGTGTTGCGCTTAATTCTCTTTAGTTTTTTTTTTTTTTTAATACACACAGGCTACGCATTCTAATGTTCGATTTGTGACTGATGCAAATCTCACCTGGTGGATTTCCGCCCACTGCCACCAGGTGCAATAACTTAAAAATCTAAATGATCTCGCGTTGTACAGATGGACAGGAGTGACAGGCGAGAAGGGCCTCAGATGTAGTTATTACTCACACTGACGTTACGGTAACTGTCCTTAATGCAATGCCGCATATTACCGATGTGTTGTTGCGTGACCTGCGCGCGCGCTGGGGGTTTTTGGGTGTGAACGTGTGTCAGTCGCTCATTTCTCCAAAGACTTTCAGACGGGGTGTAAAACACACGGCTGGTGTGTGTGTGTGTGTGTGTGTGTGTGTGCGTGTGGAAGCTCTCCAAGGTTCTGAAACACACTTTAAATATCCGAAGAACCGACGTGCTTTAAAAAGGGAGCCAAGACGGGAAGAAAATAACAGGCCTGAACAAATATTCTTAATTGATAAAAATCACATTTTAAATTGACTTTTCAAATTGAAATCGGACGTTTAAAGCCGAGGCTGCACAGCTGGTCCTCTTCCTGACACCAACAGAGCGTTGTCACATTTTATGGCGACTCTTCCTTCCCTTCAAATATTTCCCCCTGACGTCCCTGCGACCTTTCCGAATTTAATTCTGATGCTTGATGTCACCGAAGACGCGCAAATTCCTTCACCGTAAAAAAAAATAAATTCCGTCCGCCGTGTTTCGGAGTTGAAGCGGGAATAAAAAAAAAGCGCGTCCCGCCTATAAACCGCTCTTATCGCGCAGCCCGTTAACAGTCAGCCTTATGCGCGGCGGCGGGGATTAGAGCTGAACTTTGGTGGTTTTATGGCGTTAAAGGCTCTTGTCTCTGCTTTAAGCCTCTTGTCTGCGAGCCGCGCCTTGACCCCGAAACCAGCGCGGCGCAGCTCGACAGCAATACGGCATGAAGCGCACAGCGGGACGGCCGGCTGCGAGTCCGCTATTTAATTAGCACGGATTATTCCTGGGCCACAGAAATCGTTTTTAATACAATTTTAATACAATCTCCTCGTTTTGCATGTTTTTCCTCTTTCAAAAAAAGTTGACATGGTGTCGGATATAATATACTATATATATATATATATATATATATATATATTTCTAATTAATATGTATATATATGTATATATTTACACAGCATATATTAATTAGAAACTGGCATAGTGTTTGTTGTGTGGTTGGATTAGATATATCGCTACGTATTTGTTCAGGAATAGTGTGGGGAGGCACTTTGAAAGCAGAGATTTCAGTTCGGGAATTCAAACCAGCTTGATTTGGCCTGAAATTCTACTTATTTTCACTCATAAAAGTACTGCTGTTATGTCAGTGTTTATTCGCTGCCTGGTTGGGTTGGTACTTATAGCATTTCCTGCACATATCTGGTGCAGTTGTTGAATTTGCCACGTTTGCACATCTGATTTGTTCTATTATTATTTATATTACTTGTTGTAATTTGCTGCTGTAGTGATTGTTCTCCTTTAGAGGGACCTTTACATTTCTTCTCATCGGTTATGGCTTCTTTCTATAGTCACAGACATGAAGTCCAACTGCAGGACGGATTTAAGGATTTGAGCCACGCTGACACTGCTGACAGCGTTTAAAAATTTGGCAGATGGGGGTCTCGTCTGGGCCTCGGTGCAGCATTGTGATTTTGAAGTCTGACGGTGCGGTCTCTGTGGTTGCTGGCCACCCTCACTCCCCCTCCGCTCTCCCTTGGGAGTAACAGATGCAGTGGTCCCACTGGCAACAGTCATAGCAGTCACATTAAAGTGTTATTATCAAACAGTGCAAATGGGGCCTGCAGTGTTGAGCAGTCGGCACGCTGGGGAGGAAAGAAAGTCCCACTGAGATCACTACAGCACAGCTCACACAGTGTGAACCGCCCCGCCCAGCCCCACTCCTCGACCCCCTCTTCAATCCACAGACCTTTAAATTAGTTCATAATAAGAAAGAAGCAATATATGTTTTCATTGAGCTGTTTGAATCTGAAATCAAGGGCTGGCCAGTAATAATTCAATTATATAGCAAAGGTATTTGCGCAAATGCTCACATGCTGCATGACACACACACACACACACACACACACACACACACAGGCTACTCTCTTTTGAACAAGTGCACTGTGTGGCCATCAAGTGGGAGCTGTGGAGAGTGTGGAGTGTTATTTTTTTTTTTCAGCCCAGATGTCGACTAAGTGAACATTTCTCTCACTTCCTCGTTCACCCTTTGTGCTACTTAGCTTTTAAAGCAGCATGGAGGCGTCACTTTGGAGCTATTCAAGCCCGGGCTGCCGGAGAAAGCGGAGTACAAAAGGGCCAAGTGTTCAGTCTCGGAGAACAACACTGCAATTCCCCCGCCGCCACCACCGTCGTCCTGGCCTCAGCTCAGCCCAGTTATCCGGGCTCCGTTACATTCGCATTTGGGGGTTCTCAAAGTGGAGACCCAGGGGTGCTTGAGAGACTCCAAGGGGCCAATTTGGGGTTTGTTTTGTTCTTAAGATGGTTCCAGGTGTTATTGAGGAGGGTCCAGAAGTCATTAGCAGGTTTCATGGGATGTTCAGAGTGTTTGAGTGTTGGGTCATTCAGGTGTTTCTTTAATTCTTTGAAGGGATTCTAGGATTCACGTGGGGGGGGGGGGGTTAAGAGACCTTGAGTCCATGGCATGTTACAGGTCCTGGAGGATGATGCAGGTCATCTCTAGCAAAACAAAGATTAGATCAATTTAAATCACTACAAATTATCCCACTTAGAGAAGGTATGAGTGATTATCTTAAATCAAGTTTTCACTTTCACTGCTAGTAGTTTACTATCTACAATGACACAGTTGTTGATTTCGTCGAAGGATCACAGACTAAATAAAGTAGATTAACTCGGGGACTTTGGACACAATGTGACCGCTTTTATTCACCTGACAGAGAGGAACTTCATTGGGCATTGTATTTGATGCGGAGGTTCACACTTTCTCCCAGATCCCTCCTCCCTCTGTGCAGCCTCCCTGACAACCAGTAGGAGTCACTATAGTGGCGTGAAAATGACACAAACCCTCACTGGCTTCCCACCCACGCGAACAGTCAACAGTCAACAGAACTGCGTTTTTGGAACGTACGTCAGAGGTAGTGGTGCCTGCTGAACCCCATGACATTACATAATAAGTGATTTCAATTGGCCTGAAGAAACATTAATGTAGCAGAATAATAGCAGTTGTTTTAGTTACTTATTGAAGAACAAAATAGTAGACATTTTTACACATTTAACATTTGGTGTATATGGATATGAGTAATTATAAATGTGTACAAGTAAAAAGAAATCCTTAACAAAATCTTTGTTTCGTGTGTTTAGTTCAAAACCAAAAAGGCTGAAATATCATTAGCAGATTTAGTTTAACTCTCAAATATTGGTAGGTGGTTTTAATGTGGCTCTAAACATCTAGCATCCGGGTTCTAATTTTTGGTAGTGTCTTAGATATTACTGCAACTAATGATTATGTTTATATTGATTAAATGATATCTTCCTTTTAATTAATAGTAGACAGAAATAATAGACATTTGTGAAAGATAGTCAGAGTCGAATGTAAGTCTTCAAATTATTTGTTTAGTTTGATGAAAACTAAAGGTTTTTCAGTTTACAATGATATGACAACATTAAAAGCATCACATTACATTTGAGAAGCTGGAACCATAGAGTGTTTGCTATTCTTGCTTGAAAATGACCAATTCAGTAAACTATTCATTGTTTCAGTTCTAGTTTTATCTGTTACATGTCTGTTTTTTTTTTGTGTGTTTCCTTCTGTTTATTTGCCTGTTGGCTTACGTATTGTTTCAAAAAATAAGTTACAACAAATAAATAAGAAAGAGCGAAAGTGTCCTAACACTCGAATGCAGTGCAATGAAGATCTCCAAAATTAGCATTTCACAAAATGGAATCGTTTCAGAAATCAAAGCGTAATTGAAACTGAGGTTTCATGTGCGAAGTTGACCTTTGACCTCCAATCAGACTGCAGCTGTGCGTCTAGGCGGGAAGAATGATGGTGCACAACTTTGGAATTGACACATCAAGGTGACTCCGTCTTGTTGTAGTGCTTTTTACTGCATGAACTATAACCTCTGTGATCCTGCTGGTGAGCCCTGGGCTGTCTGATCTGAGCTCAGCCTCCCCAGGAGGCCACATGCTCCCACAAACAGCCAAAACAACACTTGACCTTGGTGTTTGGCCATAAAGTCAATGTTAATAGCACCTACTGTGGTGTCTGGAAGCGGCACTTTGGTTATTTTTCTTCTCTGCACGCATCATTGCTGGAATGACAGAGGGGGGTGAATGAGGGAAGGCTGCCTTGGATTAGTGGATTCTTGGATGGTGTTAAAATGGGGCCGGAATCTCCCTTAAATATTCCCAGAACAACCACGCAGTCGGCAGCCTGAATGTCGTCAGCGTGTGTGTGTGTGATATGTTTCAGGTGGTGTGATTAATGACCACAGCCTCTATTCTCTCCTCCACGCTCTGCTCCAGATTTTCAATCGCGTTCACAGTTCAGAGGTCAGAGCTGGAAGCTGATCGTTGAAGGGTGTTGTCAGAAAACCCGGGCCGACTCCTGTTTGATCCTGAGGGAAGCTTCCCTCTCTTCGCATAGAGCGGCGCTTTGAAGCAGCCCAGGGAGAGAAGTGTCTCTGAAGGCAGGAAGCGATTTAGATAACCTCGTCCAACCTGCTTTACTTCTCCAGGTACTCCTGTGACTCCAGAGTCCGCTGTGTGCTCGGCTCGTCACAGCTGAAGTGCTAGAGCAGACTCCGAGGTCTGCGTTCACATGAGATGATTCAGCGGTCTTTTTGATGGCAATCAGTCAGATTTTCAGGCCCCTGCATTATCCTGCTTTATGCACATTTAACATTTAAGATGAAAAAAATAGCAGATGGTTATCTAAAAATCTATTGTTTTTCACATGAGTGCTTAAAGCTAACATTTAATCAAATGGCTATATGTAATAAACGTCAGATGGCCGACTGAACGCTGATGTTGCTCTGTGTGCCGGATGTGTTCATAGGCAAGGTTGCTAACAGGTTAGCCATAACAGCTTTAATTGGTAAAATGTCAATGTTGTGTTTTCATCTTTGTTTTGCTTCTTAAATGAATTAATGCTGCTAAAAATGTGTGCATGTGTGTGCGGGGGGTTGCAAATTCATGAGCTAAATTAGTATTTAACATACTGAATTTTATTTATTTTAGAAGTCAAATGTACCATCAAATCCAAATTTTTCCCTCAGTGTGGTTTTACAACCTTGGAACTGTGTTCAGCTCCAAAACATCAAATTTTTTTACACACACACACAGGCTACATTCTATGCACATAAAAATCTTAAAGCAAAAATAGAGTAGATGAAACGCTTATCCTGTTGTCTTGACAATGAGCCAAACCGTCCAAATGGTCAGGATTATTAGCCAACATGTGCGCACGGGTGTGTTTAACAGCAATGGCTTCGGTGATGACTGGGTCCATTTGACACATTTGGTCTGATCAGAGTCTGGCTCCCCCTCACTGATTCCTATCCAATGATGCTCCATAAAATCATCCCCCCCGCCCCATTTGGAACATCCAGTTCTGCACATGTGCATCCTCTAATATACAGTACATGGCATACATTACCTTTATTAGGTAGTGGAGACAGTACAGTATAATTGACAGGAAATTACGGCACAGAGAACATTGATGACATGCAAGCAAGCATGCATGTTACTCAGCCAGACTCAAACCAGGGATGGTGCCACACGTGGTCATTGTTTTAAAAATCCTATGGCCCCCATGACACCTCCATAGGTTTTTTTGTTCACCTGACTAATTAAATTTGAATAACTGTGATGAATGACATTATTGTCATTTTACGACCATTTATGCCACTGATATATGGTAATATAATTTTATAATAGCATAATCATGCAAGTAATCTCTTTAAAAGAGCCATGAACTTTTAATTCTTAAGGTTAAAAAGAGTATAGAATAGCAATAACAACATAAGAGAATTGGAATGTGAAAAAATATCAAAATGTCCTAAAAAAATATAACATAAATATAACATAAATATAACATAAATAACATAAAACCACACAACCAAAACAATACCGACTCGTTCATGTTAATGGTCTCCCATCAAAAGACACTTACTGTATGTTCACACGGCGAGTGACAAAGACACAAAATGATCCTACGTCTCATAATGGGAGGAAAACCCTGCTGTCTATTCTGGCGTCATGTTCGCTAACATTTTGGTGACATTCTTACGTAAACAAACACGCATGTAAACACGGGCAATATCGAGGCCAGCAAAAATGATCACGGTCATCTCCATATATCGTACGATAAGCCGATAACATAATTATTGTAGCAGGCCTAAACGCACATCGGGCAATTTGTTGCTAGGCTCCTCTGGAGAGAGAGTTACAACATTAAGTCAGAATGGCATTCTGTGAGTCTCGTGCACAGCGAAGTCCTCCACAAGCTGCTCTAGTTTCAACTCGTTAATTCTCAATGCGTAACATAACCAGTCCACTCTGCCTCTCCGGTCCCACTACACTCTTCAAAGTTTTCAAAAGCCTTTGAGCTGAATGAGCACTCTGCAGTCAGAGTGAGTCAGGGATTATTGCCAAAAACAGCAGAAAGGCCTCACGCAACGTACTGAAGGTAGACGTTCTTAAGTGAACTCAGGAGTCACCGCTGGAGGATCCCCCATGAGCATTTCAGCATTTAGCATATTAGCCAGACCCAGCGTGCACCTGGTGGTCACACAACATCGTGGGCGTGGGTCACTCAGCATGCTTGCTGGGTGGTGCATTAAACCAATAATAAATTGAGGTGGATGCAACCTTCTTGCCACTATGCCAAGGTAAAACCATGCTAAGCTTAGAGCACAATCCATAATTCTGTGATCATTCATTTGAATGCATTGCTGCACATTTTTGTACAGTTCACTAATTACCGTAACACCCCACCCACTGTAACACCCCACCCACCCCCACACACCTGCCTGGCTTTCCAGTTTATGTAGAGATCTTAAAAGTATGTCTTCCAGAGTGTCACCTGTATGGACTTCTGATCTGCTGCAGCTGTCGAGTAGGCGACTCTCCTTTGCTCCATTCTCACACAGTTCAACATGAGCTTTTCACGTGACTTTTGTTTTTACTACCAAAAGTACACAACTTGAGATAAAAAGCACTTAAGTTAAAGTGAAATCAGCTGACTTTTAGTAGTAGGCGTGCACTTTTTTTACTTCCAGCACATTGCAAAATAGTACTTAAAAACATTTTTGATTTTAGTGCAGGGACTGTCCATGAAATCCATGAAATTAAGGAAACTGGTTTCCTGGAATTCTCCTATTTTAAGAAGAATATGTCTTGAAGGTGGAAATTGAGACTAATGACTGTTTTTTTGCAGTACACGACCAAGTGGCATCATATCCAGCTCCAGATAAGTGTTTCAGTTTCAGTGTTTCAGCTAAATTTAGTCATTAACTGTGATGAAAGCTACTGTGCGAATAGCTCTGTGCTCTGGTGCTGGATGGATACAATGCAGGCATTGTATTTGGAGCTGTACAGTGATGGATTGGCTCACTTTCTAACCTGATGATGGGCTTGACTGACCAGTGAAACTGAGTGGGCTGTGGAAATGTGGAAGAAAAGTAGAAATGGAGAGGAAGAATTAAGCCTGGGGGAAGCATGGCGATGCCTCCCTCCATTGCTTCGGCAGTGATGGATCTGCCATCGAAACTCACGTCTGCTGCACAGTCCGACGATCACGGCACCCGCTGATGGGAATTACTAGCCACTGTCCGTTATCTTCTACTTTAGATCTTTCCATCCCGTTAGGTTACAGTGACTGGCTGTGCGGGCGCTCTCGCCCTGCTCCAGAGACATACGTATATGGATGATAAAAAAAAAATCAATGAGTGATGAACACTCGTGTGAGCACTCCAAACCAAGGTTTAGACCCATATATTGGTCGACAAAATTGGCCTATTTCTGTAGCAGGGAAGTCATTGCAGTGGAATGTGGAAGGATTTTACTCAACCGTGTAAAACCTGCAATGAACCCAGCTACGCCCTGTCAAAAGGGCTGTTCTATTAGTCACTTGGAACATTATGAGCAGAGAAATACTGAATTCATCTAAAACCTCATGTTGGTGAAACTTTCTTGGTCTATCTAGGAATTTGCAATCCAGTGATAACAATAAACTACTGTAATGTATAGTACAATTTTGTCCAATCCTCACAATATTTCCTCGGAAGATATTCAGCTGATGAAACCTTTTAAATCTAACCAGTCATTGCCTCTTTATACATGAAATTGTCCAGCTCAATGCTACTGTTACAAGCACTGGGGCCTGTCTCACTGAGCAGGATTAGGTTTTTATACAGCTAAATCTGGGCTCCGCTGGTCTCGTGACGAGGTGTCTATATCGTGTTCAAACTGAGCTCTGATGCCTGCCGCAGATCGCGCCAGCATGGAAGAGTTTTTGTCCATGTTTACGTCCTCTAACTCAGGGTTCCAATTCTTTAGCAACAAAATTAATTAAAAAAAACTGACTTTCCATTACTCCTGTTGGTTCAGCGCAGTCTGTCGCTGCTGCCTCAGAACACAGGGCAGCTTCAATGATAGAAACCAATTTTACTGACTTTGGCTTCAACAAACAAGGCAAAAAAATCTTGATGATGATATGTGATTCTGTATGAGCGTTTTCTGCAACAAGTCCTCCAAATGACAAAACATGTCGTTTGTCCATGTCCTTCAGCGACACATGGAATGTTCTCTGATCTGACGCCCCTATACACAAGACAACATTAGTTCCTTCCAAAACCATTAAGAATCACTGTTGAAGAATGAATCTGTTTGTGATGTGACAACACTAAGGTTTTGGATAGAGTCAGGCACAAAAACGACTTGCTTAGGTTTAGAGAAAGATCATTGAATGGTTTTAAATAAGTACTTTATTAAGGTCAGAGAAACACTGTGGTTTCAGTGAAATTACTACTTTGTTAAGGTTAGGGAGCCTTTGTCATCATGGTTACAATAATGAACATGTGGTTTGTTCCTTTTTATTTACCCAGAAACAAAAAGTCTCACTCAAGAAAAAGACTCGCTCTAAAATCTTGTGAGAGGTTGAGTTGTCGCAGGAAGATGAAAGGTCTTACTCTATAAAAAACAGTCCTTCCATGATGTTGTCAGACACTTAGAATAACAGTCTGAGCCCGTCAGTGGCAAAAATCCAAAATCTTTGTTAAGTACTCGTCCTTTTGACCGCAAAATTTGTAAAAGTAGGGTCCAGTTTCCATTCAAGGTTATGTTATGGTACGATCCTGGTCATGCCTTAAAAAGGTTGGCTGACAGTTAGAATAAAACTTTATTTTTCTAAACCACAATTTCTTGCAGCATGCCGGGGTCTCACCTTTCATCACAGTTATTCAGATTGGGTCTTGGAAAATGTTTGCCTTTGGGCTGCTGTTTTCTAAATTCGAGAAGTGAAAGCTGGTGTAGAGTAGCTGGCTACTCTAATGTGGAATGTTTGTTAAATACTGCAGTTGTCCATGTACAATATCTGTTCTCCCTCTCTGCAATTTTCATATCAGAGCCTAGCAAAATCCTTCAAACCTTCAGAGCGGCAACTCTCTCCGACACCTGTGGTTCACTGTCTCACTTTGTAGTGCAAAGCCATATGAATCGAGAGGAATGTGAGACGCGGAACACAAAAAGAAAAGGAAAGAGGAGAGAGGTGAGCGCGAGCGACTTTTATGCTCGGCCTGCTTTACGAGTACAGTACTCCAATTTGTTGTCAACACTCACATGTCTGTCAGGCCGGGCTGTTTGTGCCGTCGCTGTCACTCTGGGCCAACAAGCTGATATATAATGCAGCCGAGGAGAAGCAGACTGAAAATTGTCAGCACAGATGGTCTTTTGAAGAGGAACAAATGATAAAGTCAGTTAGGTTTAACAACAAACTGACAACCTCGGTGTTGTTCCTCTCTCCCTCCCAACTCGTAGATGGTAGGAGAGGCAGAGAGAACCGTGAACATCAGCAGCTGTCAACATTTCAGATCCTTCAGAAAAATATATTCATTAGTGACGTACTGAGCAGGGAAGCTGAGGATTTATGCAGCCAGTTGTAAGTTTGAATTCAGATGGTTTCGTACAGAGTAGCTCGGACTTGATCTATTAAGATAAACACTGGTCAGTCTCGTGTTTTTTTCCACAAAACCTCAGTGGTTAACCCCATCTCCTAGAAATTCTGTATAAACAGCTCTGGAAAAAATTAAGAGACCACTCAACACATACCTATAAATAGTAAAGCCACAGAACTGATAATTTTGCAGTGGTCTCTTAATTTTTTCCAGAGCTGTATATATACTACTTGCAACAGCAACCTGCAACCTGTACAAGTTGCAACAGCAAATACGTTTAGAAAGAAATTACATTTTTACACATTTTTACAAAATATTAATGAGGTCAAGGGATTTTCATGACTGGTCACTGGACATTTCTTTATATAATTAAGAACAGACCCTTTTGAGTAATACATCTCAGAATGACTTACACAACCTTACTGCATTAGTTGATTTTTTTTGTCCACCTGGGGGCAGCAGAACAACCTAAAATCACAATATTGATACATAAACAGTCACATAGACCTCATGAAGTTGGTGTGGATAATTAGCAAAAGTGGTCTACTTACACATCCAGCAGACACACAGCAATTCTGCATTTTTATAGAGGGCTGTTTGTGTTCACCTGAGGAATGTAAGTCCAGCATTCCCTCTGTTTTAGCTCTGTTTTTGGTCTCCACCATCTCCTGGGACAGGTATCTGAATAAACACTCCACTATGTTCACCAGCTAGTCTCTAATGTTGTCTGTATGCTGTTTGGTGCTGGGAAGGTAATGTACAGTGGGTTTGTCAGAGTAAAGAAATGGTTTATGGAACCTTGTAAACATGAATAAATTCAAACACAACGATCATCAGAACTAGAGTTATGAGGTTACAAGGCAGCAACACTCTCCACCTGGTTTACAACTGGTTTCCAACAACGAATCATTTTCATTAGTGAAGCAAGTTCTTAGTAAGTAAGTAAGTGAAGCTACAAGCTAGTGAGTTCATGCTTAAAGTGACTGAGAAAGAAGCAGAAATTATAGTTTTCTTCAAGTAGAAAGCTCTGCAGAGTGAGGAGTGGTTGAATAGTCAAGACTAGTAATTTTCAACCTCTCATAAAATTACATTTTAGTCTGAAAGCGAGTGAATAATTGCTATCATTGGTTAGACATAAGTTACCATGTGTCAATCCACTACAACCCACTGGGTTAAATGGGCTGCAGCTGTTTGAAATTGCTGTTATTGGCTTCATTTTTCAGGATCCACACTCCTTGGGGGGCGCTGTTGGGCACTATAACAAAATTATGGAGTGTAACTTTAATGATAGCAAAATTAATTTCACAGCAACCGCACTTAAATGTACCTTATTCTGAAGAGACCTTTGTGTCGGACCTGTTTTCTATCTGGCGCGAGGACCGCTGCGATGATCGAATAGACCAATCACAGGCATTATCAGCTCCCCAGTGCTGCAAATGACAGGGCTTCATTACTTACGGCAGCCCTTGAGATTGTGGTCGTATTGATTTTGAGAATTACAATTCTGTTATTTTTTTTCCCTGCGGATGGCTTCCAGTCACAGCGGAGGGCAGAAAACAGCCACGGGGAGTGTGTGTCTGCCGCTGACAGCTGTCAATCAGCGAGATGAGAGTCATCCTTTGGAGAGGTATTGGAGCTGCGAAAGGCGAGGAGGAGGAGAAGGCCTTCCATTCCTCCCTTATCGCTCTTTCTCATTTACCGCTCCTCTCTGTCTCCTTGTCTGGTTATCGCGCTCTCTCCGACTATCTATTCTCCACACTCTCTCCTCAGACAGAATAACTGTTCTTATCAACCTGACCCTCGACTTCAAACTTCCTTCCTGGGAATCAGATGTTCTCCTCCTTATTGTTTGCCATTTTCTAGGTTTTTTTCCCTTTTATTATTCCAATACCATCAATTCCTTTCTTCTACCTCGGGCAGCAAAAATGAATTCCATGCAGGGGGTTGTTCAAATATCCAGTGCAAACATGCTCACATGCCTGTCCATGTTTACTGTCAGCCCTCTCCGTTAAAGCAGGCTGGACTGATGTGTGCTATAGAGATACAACTGAACTAACTAAACTAATTTAAAAAACTGCCTTTTTCTATTAGAATAAATAGTTATTTACCAGAAATGTGCTGGGATGTTGAGGAAATTACAGCCCTGTAAAATACAGCATGCATTTAATTTCCAACATGAAGGTCTAAATAATAGAAGATTTAAATAAAAATACTAGAATCAGCCCTAAAAAGTACCCACCGTGTCTACGTATTTCACAGCAGTGGGGTCATGACGTCACTGTCCAATACGGTAGCCATTGCCCTGGTTTTAAGCCTCGATAGTACAATGGTACAACTGACATTATAGTACATGGTGGTTTGGCTCTTTGATATCAACTCCAACACGGAAGACATTTCTTTCTGAGGTGTGGTTTCAGACAGCAAAGTCCATTAGGTGAATCCGTTCCTGTTCAAAAGTCTAATTTCAGCTTGCGTCCAGAGTAGTGAAGTTGTCACAGGTGAATCACATATTGCTGTTAGCCGCTGGAAACAGGCGTCTGATTTTAACAAACCATAGAACGTCGTCTCTGTCATTCTGTGTGGCTCGCCGTCTCTCCCTCGTCTCTCATTCTGTGTATGCTCGAGCATTTATCAAATCAATTACTGCTGATGGGAGTTCCTCCTAACAGGTAGTGAGGTGTCTCGGACCTAATTCATCCTGTCGCTTTGATGGATTCGCCCTGCTCTCTGAGCATCGGACCTGCAGCTCGGGGAGAGCGCGTCCGATCTGTCAGCCCTCACAAGCCATTACTTAAAACATTAGCTGCTCAGGATGCAGAGAGCAGCTCTGATGTACAAGAGATTCCTGCGCGGCCGCTCTGTGTTTGAAGGTGGACGAAGACCGGACAGCCATAGATAAAAATGCTCAGATCAGCCAGTGCAGGAGCTGTTTCTCTGAGTAGCTGTGATTCAGTGAGAATATGTATGAAGTAACTATAACTGTTCCCAAGTGCAGGGGGAAGACGTTTGGTGAGGCTGCATTAAGTCTCTAATCTAGCAGCTGTTAGAACACCCTCCCAAAGGATCTGAGGGAAGAAACAGTCACATACTGTATTTAAACATCAACTTTTAAATCCGGATTTCGCCTTGAGTACTTCTGTCACTATAATTCATTGTCTCATTTTATTACATCCTCTTTCCTTGCATGTTGCATTTATTTATGGCTTATTTTACACACATGGTGTACTTTGAACTGCACACACGTGTATCAAGGTTTCTGTATAAATTAAGTTTGATTCCTAATTTCTATGAAATGGTTGAATGTCAAAAATATTTCCATGAACAATATCTTATTGCATTAATTATATTGCATATTTAGCTTCTCTTCATGTGTATATCCAATAATGTTTTCTAACCTGGTGCATTTTAACTGGAAATTGTATCATGTTCTCTTAGAAAGCCATGCTGTCCTTCATCACTGGGGCTTATGAGTCCATGTTCATATAACTACAAACCTATATATAGTTATATAAATACTACTTACAGTACATATGATATGTACAGTATATTACATACCTGTACACATTACCTGGATATTATGTGCTGCATACTTACTGTATATACTTTCAGACTTCCATACGTCGATACGTTTTGCTACAGTTACATACTTACCCAGTGTGCAATTTGTAAATGAAAAAGAAAAAACAGGGAGACAATTTGCTAAATGAAATTTTAATGAAGACTTTAAAATTCTGCTTGAACAAGATTCAATACTTTTTCTCTTGAACCAACCGTCTCTAACACAGTAATTAGGCCTATATTCTAACATCCAACAGTACATTTTTTTCAACATCCACCATGCTCGCTCAGATGTGGCGAGTACAGCCCTAGTGGTAGTGCGAGCAAATTATTCTATTATTCAATTTTAGGCTAAAGTGTGCCAATTAATTTTAATGAAGAAATTCCGATTCAGTCATCTTGGTCCGGAGCCATCAGGGTAGGGCAGGTATAGGCTCTCTCGCACGCAGGTTTCAGCTTCCAAGCTGCAAAGAAAAATGTGAGACACAAAAATACAAAGGAAAACAAGCATTGGTCTGGTAAAACAAAGGGCACCAGACAATAGTGAACAACATTATCAATAACAATGACAACAGCTGTAGCTTAGACCCAAGCGACATGCTGACAATTTTCAGCTCATCAAACCATCTACCAATCCGTAGCGAATCTGAGCAGCCGCATTGAGACACTGTAGCAGTGTGTTGCAGACTGTTTCCCCGATTCCAGCTTCCATCTCAGTAAGTTTCTAAAAAATATCAGGCCTGATTTTGGAATGGAATGCGGATGTAAACAATAAGGCGGGGTTTTTTTGGAGGTCGTGTGCTCATCGATTAAGTTGCTGAACTTGTGCGGGCGGGACCTTGACAACGTATTCAGCCAGCTGCGCTGACATTTTCTCTCCTATGAACATTAGCATGTTTCGTCAGGCTTTGTCTGAGCTACTGGAGATCAACCGGCGATGGTTGTATTTTCAATGGCAAGTCATTCTTGCAGATGGTGTAGGCAATGTGCAAGCAGCTCTCCATTACCTTCGACCTTCTCCCGTTGGCTTTCCTCCACAGCACTGTGCAATTGGTTATGGCCCGTTCAATAATATCTTCCACCCTCTTTTCGACAATTTCTACACATTTTAAATGAGAAAGCTTCCGTGTTTACTGATACTGTCGTTTATCTTTTTGGCAGTTTTAGCCATGATCCCGTTAATGAACGCTGGATTACTATGTAGCCTCTCTTGGGTGGAGGCATCAGAACAAACTGAGCACTTAACAGACCCATCTTCGTTGTCAGTAAGTCATTCACGTCCCTCTTTGTATCTTGTGAAGTGAACTGGCTTGACACAATCCCCACCCAGGCCTGGGCGGTAGGATAGAGAAGGCGGCTGCTGAAGTAGGACTGAAGCATCAGCTTGGACCTGTGTGGAAGTGTTGTCTTGTGATGCCGGCTGCTTGTCATCGTTGTTGTTACCATGTGGTTCTCGTAATGTCACAATGGCTGTTTGCCTCGCCATCTGTTCGGGACTTTTTCTGTGCATTTTACAACATAAAAATGCCGTTTCATTCTGGTTTTCACCCTTCAATAGGTAGAGAATGTCAATACAAAGCAGTTATTATTGTTTATAGTGACATTTAACTTGACATTGGAAACTATGGAACTAGATTTCTTGTGTCATTCGAAGTGTCAGGCGTAGTCATCATCTCCGCTGTAACATACGAGAACATGACTTGGTCCACACAGGAGGATCATTTACTGGCGGGCATAGGTAAGCATTTAATTTATTCAGTTTGACCAGAAGCCAAGATAAGACAAATAATAATAAATGACTGACCACAGGGGGGCAATATGGCAATAAGCACCCAGGGCTTACCTGTATGCAGGTATTTATATACCTGCATACCTGTACGGTATATCCATTACCTATGCATATGTATCTATAGGTTAGGATTTACAGTATATATCATCCATCTTCAATAAAACATAATAATGCATTTGTCTCATACTGTCTTAATCAGAAATTGGCAGTCAAGCTCCTATTGCAAAAACTCTAAAAGAAAACAAAAGAAAAGGTTATGACAGTAGAGGAAAAGGACAAAAAAAAAATCAACAAAAGAAAAAGGAAAGAGAGAGCAGTCAAAACTCTATAGTATAAGAGTTTGCATGCCCAAATCCATCAGAATGTACTTTTAATTATGCATTTCTATGTCGTGCACACGGCAGAAAAATGCACAGATGTGGTGTTTGTTTAGCCTTATTCACGCATTCTACTAGATTTGCGTGTGCAAGTCTCTCTACTGCATTTGCAGGAGAAGTGAAGGAGGAGTATAGA
Source organism: Gadopsis marmoratus (assembly GCA_036023855.1). Taxonomy (NCBI): domain Eukaryota; kingdom Metazoa; phylum Chordata; class Actinopteri; order Centrarchiformes; family Percichthyidae; genus Gadopsis; species Gadopsis marmoratus. The sequence goes on along the minus strand of JAVQJF010052415.1, from coordinate 34,782 downwards.
AACATGTAAACAGGGACTGCTACTTAAACTTACAAATATTTTTTCAAGAATAAAAGCAATGAAAAGAAAGGATAGTGGACAACGTTTAGTCAGCCAGACAACAAACTTGGTCAGTGGTCAGCACTGTTCCTACCTGTGTTACACAGTAAATTGATGAATGGCAGACAATATGTTAGACTGCTCCTCTATATCTAGAAGAACATTTGGCCACATTACTGAAACATATTAGAGACAGAGATGCTGCAGCCATGTGGAGTAAATAACTGAATTATTTAAACAAAAATTCTTCCTCACATAGGAAGAAGCTGATTTAACCGGATCTCTGATGATAGAATGAATAGATGCACTCGCCACGTTCAGAGGTGTAACAGTAAAGTAGGAGTGTAATGAAGTATCAGGAATTACTGCTCCCAGACTGTAATAAGTAGCAAAATCACTTTTTGAGTAATGAGCCCAACATTGAATAGAACTAGATGCAGTATTCCTGTTGCAGAATGTCTCCTGTAGTTGCACATTCCCCTATAAAACCCCAGTTTATATCTTCGACTCAGCTAAAATTTAAAAACTGTTTGGCTCTAAGTCTCAAGTTAATGGCTCAGGCAGTAAAGCCATTCCAAAAAAAAAAAAAAAAAAATGCAGTGGAGTTAATTGAAAGTGTTTGCTCTTCAGATTTCAGCAGTCAGCATAAATGCAGAGTTTAGGCTGCAGCAGAGAAGGAGGATGGGACAGGGAATACTATACTGATAGCGTGTGTCTGTTCCTGAGCTCCCAGATACCGAGCTCGCCGTGTCATCCCGCCATGATTGACAGGAAAAAAGCGTTTTTAACAACTTGCTGTCATGTCAGAGGAACGCAGGATCTTCTTCCCCATGTTCGATGCCTGAGCATCATTTCTTACAAGCCCTTCGTACTCGCCTGCCTGCTGTTACACACCGACATAAAAAGCACCTGTCAATCATAAATCATGTTCTATCATTAGTAAGACATTAGCATGAGTTCATTTACTAATGTATTCCTCGCCCTGGAGGAACATTTATGTATTTGGTTGAATGTTTTACACAAGGAAATAGTTTTAATCATTAGCCTGAGGACTGTGTCTAATGAATCATGCATTGAATTTCAGCCGCTGCTCCGTTATTACACTGTAAAACACACGTATTTTCCCCTCTTCCACTGTTTATTTAGCTTGTTACGACCAACAGCAAGCAGATCAAAAACACACACACCGGCTGAGCTCCAGCACCGGCCTGTAGCGGGGAATGCAGGGATGGAATTGGCTCTCTAATCCCCCCTTTTTGAAAAGTTGGACTGAATCCTCAATGGCTATGAACAGCACCCAGTCACCAGGAGAAAATACCCTGTACAGCTAATACTGCAGCTTATGACTGAAATACTTTGAAAAGTCTACCAGCATCCCATCAGACAGTTTTGTGCCAGATTCAAATAGAGGAGCGTCTCAGCGTATGTGTGTGTGTGTGTGTGTGTGTGTGTGTGTGTGTGTGTGTGTGTGTCGTCAAGCAGGATGAGTTGTGTATCAAGCAGCGATGTGACGCAGCTTAGTTCAACCCGGGGAAATCACAGGCGTTGCCAAAGAAAGTGCTGTTTCTGTATGGATTAGTAATATGTCTCACTTATAGATCAAGAGTACAGCTTTATGTGCAGAAACAAGCATGTAATGTGCATTATATGTCAGGCTGATTTGTCCAGCAGAGAGGTGGTTCATCGTGGAGGAGCAGAACTTCCATAATCAAAAATAAATAAATAAACGAATACGACATTAAATGGCAAAAAAGGAAAAATAATAATATTAAAAACAGTTATGGTTCTCCATAGTTTCTTCCCTTCCTGGTAAGCTTTTCATGTGAAACATCTACAAGTAGGGTTGATTGTTACTGACCGTAGATTAATGTGATGGAAAAAACAACAAAGAAGAGGCTGTTTAAAAATATTTTTAAAATTTTTTAAAATTAAAACAATACTTCTGTTTTGTACTGATTGACTTAGAGGTACTGAATGTTCATTCTCCTGTATTTATCATATGATGCTTTCAGTGAACAGGACAGTTTTTATAGTATCTTTTCTTTGGTTAGAAAAAAGGCTCCTTTGAGACAATTGATTATGTGATTGAGGGCGTACCCTCTCGTCCAATGTCAGCTCGGATCGGCCCCAGCCCCCCCCCCCGCAACCCTCTAAGGATAAGCGGATATAGATAGTGGGTGGATGATTAAGATATGTGATGTCACCCAGCATCAGCCAAACCAAAAAAAAAAAAAAAGTTTTTCTTACTTATCTCTGGCTTATCTAGCCACGAAGGTAGTTTTGGTTTAAGTTATGTATCTGAGATTTCTGCCCCAAAGCAATGGAGGTCAATGAAATATATTTGTAGTGCTCACATCATTGAAACTAAATTGATTAAGTGATATTTATTTCCAGAATCGCTGTCCCTGTTACCGAACTACACACGGTTACAGTGTTACAATTTTCATGAGGACTTTTTCTTTGATAGAAAGTAGTTCCAGTGAAAACTGCTAGTTAAAGCCTAGTGCAAAGACTGACATGACGTTTGCCATAATTTGCCTGTACCAGACACATCTTGACCTCATCATGAGCAGTCACAGACGCTAGGACAGTTTTCAAACATTTTATTATTAGTCTAATACAAGATGCAATTAGATGAAAAGTAACCAATGAGATCGCACATCGCGTGGCACACAGCACACCTTTACAGCACTAGAGGACGCAGTGGAGAATCTCACCACCGTAAAGTATTAATTCAGATCAAATCTTTGCACAGAAAAATGTATTTCTTACCAGAAAACCTCAGCGTCGACAAAAAAACAGAGTAACAAAAAAGCATGGCGAATGCCATTTAAGGTTAAGTCATCTAGCGTTTTTAATCCACTTTCATTGGTAAGCTTGCTGCTTTTTCTGCCCTGCCATGAGTGTGAGTCATTTCCAGCTAATCTGCATTCCTCTCGCTCAGTTGTATATCAGACACTGTAAGTGTAAGCTTAAACTTTACCTTTCCCGTCAGTCTGAGGATGTCAGCTGGCTGCTGTCCTCTTTGATTAATGGTACACAGCATCAGGCTGAAAGGTACTCTGCGAGGACAATAAGCATTTTAAATGGACATTATGCCTACAAAAGCCCCATCATGCTGCTGGACAATAGGCAAGGTCTTGCCACAGTCAAAGTCAACTTGTGCACCTTTTGTTCAAATATCAGTGCTTGTTTTTGGAGTGAGGGCCCTGCAAATAGGGAGTTCAGAAACATGGAGTGTGTTGCAAATGGGTTTTATTCTAATCCTCTTTATGTATGCAAGGTTGAGCAATGGTGACCTCCAACGTGAATGAGACTTTTTCGAATATATGAGGTTACAGAGGAGGTATCACACTGCTGCACTCATGTAGACACAGCAGCAGGGATGTAACACAAATTAAAGTAATCTACATACACTTTCTTCACTTTTTTGCTCTGCTGGCCGTAGAGCATGAGGATGGTAATGTCAGTAAGTCGGTCATTAAAGTTGTCCATTCAAAGTTGGTCATCTCAATAAACTGCTGTTAAGATTGTCTGTTTACTGTCAATATTATATTCATGGTTCCCAGAAGATGGATCCTAACATTTTTAGGTAATGGTCAGGGGGTCCCTGACCATTACTTTAACACCATCAGGTCAAAATATCCATTTTACCGACACTTTGGTCTAAATTTGCAATTTGAATTAATATTCATGGCCACAGAGGATGAATCCCAGTTTTGAGTTTTGTGACCCCTTTAGCCTTCTTCAGGTATAACATTCAACTTCTAATCTAATTGGTAGGTTACCATGGAATTTGCAGAGCACGTTCATGTTCATGTTCATGCGAATGCCATTTAATATTAAATAAATATATTTACAAAACTGCAAAATATGAAATGTACTACAGTGTACACATACTTGACTTTCCTCTTGCAACACAGGCCAGGATACATTTGAATGAAGTGCAATATATTACATAAGTACAACATATTTCATATTCATATCCTATTTATTTAACACCTCATTGGACAGTGTGTTTGATTTCACATTTCTCTCTAGCCTTACATCTTTGGTTTGTCTGATTTATGGGTCATTGTAGTGCTTTTTCCGTGACATCCTGTCTACAATGGTGTGACCAGTATATACCCCACTGCCCCCAGACACACCTGCCAGGCGCCCAAAGCCCATCTGAAATGGATGGGTGACTTTTGAACAGGTCTGCTATATGCTATACCTCGACAGAGTGCTTTGATACAATGACATTGCATGGCCACTCAGTCATTTCAGAGCTGCTGAAGTGAGGGCAGATCTGATATGGAATTAAAGGGCCAATTAGTCCTCAGGTAACGGATAACAGCTCACGTTCCTCTGCTGCTCTGCTTTGATGAGGCGGAGAAAGAAAGACAGACATGGCGTGAAATCCAGAGCGTGGCATTCACTTAGCAGCCTCCACCCTCTGGCTTCAGACACAGATCTTTGATTTTCCCATTAGCTGCCGGAATAGAGGAACCACCACTGCTTAAACCTACCTGGCTTTTGATGTTCAGAAATGAGCAGTGGAGATAGCATTAGCCCCTCCTCCCCTCCCCTCCCCTCACACAGGGGCTTCAGTCAGCCTGATAATTGCAAATCTCAGGCTAGCTGCTGTTCATGTACAGCTGAGCTTACACAAAATCCACATTAATGTTGTGTGGCGGACCTCACATCCACTTGCCGTGGTCTCTCAGAGGCTGCTGCAGCGTTAAGATGCAGGTGAGCACTTGGTTTGAATGAAAATGAACTCCCCCCACAGTAGTGTGTTTAAGAAGTGCAGCTGGGCAACATGCTTTGAATAGGAAGTAGTTGGTGTGTTAGAATAGAATGATAAAGATGGCTAAAAGCCATCGATTGGCCGTTCCTTTGATTCTATGTGGGAATCTTTTTAAGTTATGACTTCTTAAAAGGGATTTGAGAATGTTTATCTCCAGAGTTTTCATTATTATTAAATCATTTCACTTAATTTCTCCTTGTAATAATTCCTGCTTTGCAGATGATGGAAGCAATGAACAGCATGGTTCTGTTTCATCTTTATTAGAATAGTTTTGAATGCAGATAATTCATGAGAAGTATGAACAATATCAGGACTGCAAATTAAGCCACTTACTTGTTACAAAATTGTAATGTAGAACAATTATTGCAGTGTTTTGTGCTGACAAAACAAAGTTCTCCTCCTGAATGAATACATTACATTTTTTTTAAATATTATTTGGCTCTGTGAAGCGCCAACATGCTCATGTTTCACAGGTATACTGCTTAACATGTTCACCATATTAGTTTATCATGTTAAGCTTGCTAACATTTGCTAATTAACACTAAACACAATGTACAGCTGAGGCTGATGGGAATGTCATTTGCTTTGTTGCTATTTTGTCAAATGTTGACCAAAGTGCGGCTCACCAAGGCTTTTAGAATCCATCCCGAGGGAAACATGAATGCCTGTACCAAAGTTCATGGCAAGCAGTCCAATATATTCCGTTTCAATTCATTTCAATCCAGTTTTACTTATATAGTGCCATATCATAACAAAGTTATCTCATAGCACTTAGTACAGCAGATCTAGACCAAATCTACATATATAGACCCAACAATTCCCACCATGACCAAGGGCTAGGTGACAGTGGCAAGGAAACACTGCCTTTTGACAGGCAGAAACCAGATTATATCATCCAATGTGTTATAAAGACATTACACTCACGACCACAAATTTCAACCTTGTGGTGGCACCTGAGGAAAAGTAGAGAATCCTCAAAGGATTCATTCATGAATATCTGTACCAAATTTCATGATAGTCCATTTAATAGTTGTTGAGACATTTCAGTCTGGACCAAAGTGGTGCACCAACCAACCAACAGACCAACATTAAAAATTCCTACAGCCTAATCCAATCCCTACACAAGCATAGGTCAAATCACTATTATTAATTGAATGTTACATAGCCGCTTAAAGGACATTAACAAAAAGCTCTTTATCCACAAGTTTCATATGCATACCTAATCATTCCAGGTGGGCACCTGATCTGCACCAGAAACTAGTGGATACCTGCTCTTGTCCCCTTAGGGGCTTTGTAGAATGCTATATTCTATTGTCAGTTTTGTTCAGTACAACAGCATTTTGAAGAATTAGGTTTTGACTTGTTTATTAAAAGTTATAGAAGTGATAGAGCTGCCAACCTTGCTGGTTGACTCATGAGAAATATAATAATAATAATACACTTTATTTATATAGCACCATTCATACAGGAAATGCAGTTCAATGTGCTTTACAACAAAGATATTAAATGCACCAAGTGCTTTACAGAAGAGAATGACATCAAAGAGAAGTGCAGTTAAGAAAAATAAAACTTGAACAGATACAAGACCAAAGAGAAGTAATGCTTTACGGACAGAAGTCAAGACAATGTTATCTGTTTTATTTGTTTAGTAGTTTTGTTGAATCTTGCAAAGCCATTTGATATTGTTCTGCCTTTTGCAAAAATAATCATTCTATCATGGTAAGAGTTTTTTTTTATTCAGATATAACTGTGGCAAATCTACACTGGCCTGAATTTATGGTGGATGTTGAAAGCATTTTCAATCATTAATTACTCCAGTCTGCTCCCCAGGACATATTTAGTTTTTGTCTCAGCCTTGTGCCCACATTGAATCAGACTTGTCTTGGTCTGTGACACATTTGTAGGTTGACTCCACCTTTTCCTGCCTAAGAAGATTATATTTATTTAAATGCATTGATCAGCTGGATGTTGAAGGGTATAGAAAAGTTCCAACAGGTCTCCATATCTTGTTGAGCCCTAAAACACCCTAAAAGCATATGGAAACACACGTATAGCTTTTGTCATCTATTTTAGACCTTTGACTCTGCCTTTTGCTAGCACGGTCAACTGGAATGTATTGTGCTATACCTTGCTCTGTGACGTAGCCTTCAAAACAGAGATTGCAGAATATAAATGGTTTGCATTCTGCTGCTGCTTTGTTGATCAAGAGTGGTGTCCCATCTTCAGCCATTTTGCCACCACCTTGCAGCTTCCTGTTGTGCGGAGGTACACTCTAAACAGAGGGTCATTCTGAAGCAACTGGATAATAATGAATTAGCTTGAAGCCTTTCTATGGAAGAGACCCCAGTTGAATGTGATTGATGTCAGAACTTCTCAAACTCTTTTGGACCTGCTCAAAAACAAGTGATTCGATTCTTAAATTTAGCTTTAGTTCCTGTTGTGATTCGGTTGCAACTCGCTGCAGCTTGAGTAATAAAAGCCTTGAAATAAAAAAACTGTTTCACAACAGACTTCATGGCAGGAAAGCACAGGTGTAACATGTTACATTAATGGTAGTGCTGTGCCATTTGCTGTAAGTGCAGTAAATCATGCCTGTGAGAGGGCTTACATAATAATGGGTCCTGGAAAGGGAACCCCTATATGAAACAGAGCCATCATTAAGGATTGAACCTATATCTCTTTCGATGACCAATCAAATTCTCTGTTATCTATTCTCTGCAAGCATCATTAAATTATATATTGGACAAATGCAGGGACAATATTCACTGCAGCATCAAGTTGAAAAGTGAGGAAAGAATAAGTGAAGAAAAGCAAACAGATGTTTAAGCTGCATTAATTGATATTTTGACCAGTTGGGGGCAGCAAAACAAGCAGTAAACACAACATCTGGCATATTATCACATTATTAAGTTGTTGTGGCTAACCTCTTAGCAAGCATTTGCCGATTTACGCATCCGGCAGACACAGAACAACATTAGCATTCATTTAGATGAGAGCTGTGATGTGCTCTGTTAACGTCATAGTTTATCGCTATGTCTGCAATATCTCTCAATAAGGGGCCCCTAGTAATTGCATATATAATTATAATAATAATCAGAATAGTCCTTGATTAATTATAAAAACAATCAATATTTGCAACCCTCATATACTCATTTCATCCCCCATCCCCACTTCCTCTTTAATGTCACCTCATGGCCTGAAAATCAATGACGGTATAAACTAAAAAGCACTACTGAAATGCAATTACAGGCAGCCAATACGAATAGCCGGAGTGACCCTGTAACTACATCTTTTTGTCTCAGCTGAGTTGTTTATGCCTTCAGTTCTTAAATCATATTGATTACAGCTTGTCATGGGTTTGAGATGAAGTCCTTTGGTATCAGTGGAAGCTAAAATGGTGGTTTATTGGATTATGGGTTTAATTTGATTTCAGGCAACAACTCTGCATAGTAATGAAATGTGGCTGCACTCCTGTGGCTTCTTCTTCTTTACCTGACTGGCTGTTACTCGCCATCAATTAGACCTCAGGTCAGTTCTGGAACACTCTCATTTCAGCTCTCAACATCTCAGGGAAGAACAACCTTCATCATGTTTGCAAAAGCAAATCAAATAAAGCAGCAGACTCGTCTCCATCATATTATTGAATATATATTCTGCTCGGCTCAGGGTCTGAGAATTCTGGGGTTTGTGGAGGAGGGTCATTCCAATAAACTTCATCAACCCTTTAGTGCTGATGTAAATATTTCCCTGCCAACATTTTGATAATGATAATTAGACATTGTCACATCCTAAATACCTAAATGTCTTACTGATACATACATCAATATATACACATAAATAAGTGGTCCGCTATTCATTTTTGGGATAATAATGTAAACTAACTTCATGAAGGTGCTGTCACAGAGTAAGAAAGCATAAAGTATGAAACAATGAATGAACTGTTTTGAGTAATGCCGTCTGTCCTCAGTATGGTCCCATGAATATCAGAATAAAAACAAATGGGTAATAAGTTGTACACATCTTTTCGCTTCCTTTTCATGGTCGAACGCATGTGTTCTGGTCTTTTGTTATTCAGTACAGACCATCTCATTGATAATAAAGGCCAGGTCGAAAATAATATACTTTTTCACGTTGTGGGAACTAAATGAAGCAAATCAGACGCAACTGGAAACTGGAAAGCAGCAGAGATGGTGAGCATGCTATGACTCAGTTGTACTGATAGAATTAGTGCTGTGGAAATGTACATTATAGAGATATCCTGAGCCGATCATATGGATCGGAATTGGGCATGATGCCAGCATATTTAAACGGCTCATTATCGGCTAAAATTAACCTAATCAAACACCAACCGTTACCGTGCTCTGCCGTTTTTTGTATTGAAATCATGTTAAAATGCAAGTGAGTGTAATTTTGGACCAACAATCAGCTAAACCAAATGTCTTATTTAGTGAAGAGCATGTGTTGAGTGAGGAGAAAACACATCTCTACTGTACTGAACCAACTTGTGAATTACACTAATGCTAAATTATAAATCGAAATAATTAAACTAAAGCAAACACAGCAAAGTGTTTGTGTGTGTTGATGGCAGCAGACTAACTGGAGAAACAAACTCGGTATCCGTTCAGTTTTCCATTTACCTTACTGAAAAGTGAAATTAGTCAAATTAGTTTAAACTGTGCTCTGTTGTATTCTAGCCTCCCTTTAAAAACATTCTTCAGAGTCAGGAAATTCGTATTGTTTCCAGAGATTCAAATAAAGTGTATTTTTATGTCAAGGCCAGAGCAGCATTTCCGTCACATTATAGAATGTGAATACAACATTGAAATTAGCTGCCAAATGGTGGTGTCCATCAAGCAGAGCTGTAGTCTCGGTAACTTGAGTCGTGTCCAGGGCTGAAGAGTTGACTTTAAATTAAAACCAGTAGTCTTCAAGACCAAGACAAACTAAAGCAAACAAATCAAAATTGAGTCCTGTCTCAAGACCAAACCTCAGCATCCACTCAATATCTTTTTAAACAACTTCCCTTGGGATAAATGAAGGCCTGTCTTATCTTTTATTTGTGTCACTAGGGTTGTGTTATTCCCTTAAGAATCATTTCGGACAGTCAGCAGCATTTAATGATGGAAATGTATTGGAAACCAAAAATCACCAGAAAAGTGACAAACAAATTGTAGTGATCTTCCTCCTAGATTACACTACCTCAAACACTTACAGCTAAAAATGAGAGCTCACTGGCTGATCTAGGCTACATGCTGTACTATCATCGCCTTTCACACTGCAGAGTCTAACTCTTTAAGATGCTTATATCCTACATGTGGAGTTACAAAAGACGGTTTTTACTATATATTAATAATTTACTATAACAATGTATGTATCCTGCTTTTCATTGACTAATCTTTCACTTTTATCTCCCATTGCATGATCATATTTTCACATCATCGTCTATTGACATAGCTTTCAATATCTCAGGGGAAAAAATGGCAAGTATCTTTATATAGAGAATACATTTATTGTATTTTGAGCAACATTTCTGACTACTACCTTTTACTAATATCCAAATCTCGGTTAGATTCTATCATTAGCCATGTTTCCATAAACATATTTTTATGTGCAACTTGAAGTATCGCATTGGAAAAAGCTGTATTTCAATAAATCTTCCTCATGTGAGCAAAAAGGTTTTTACGCTGGCTTGAGGTGGTTTTTGCCTTTGTCCAAAAAGAGATGGATGAAAAGAGATAAACGGGATATGGAAGCGCATTTGCCAAATAAGTCCTGATGAAGCAAACATTTAACTTATCAGCTGTTTCCGCTGAACCTTTCCACACGAATCTGCCTTCGTCTCTGGACGGCATGAAACATGGTCAACACTAGCTGACAGGAAAGAACTATTCAAAGGTCACCACAAACACATTCCTGAGGACCTCTCTCAATTTTTCACCAGTACGTGGGTTAGATGGCCAAGGCCACTTGTTTTGTTTCCGGTTCTCTACGTCTTACGCGGAGCCTATACTGCCAACTTCTCACATAACTGAATCCAAAGCCAAATCCAAACAATGCTTCTAATTAGAAAGTCATAGGACCAGTATGATTGATTGATTCACATGGTACTGAAGCCCCTACCATAAATTGAAAAAAATTATGGGAAGAAGAACTTAATACTGAGCATCATCGTGATGACTTTATTTAGAATCCATCTTTAATTTGTTGTCATGCACTTTACGATTCAGTTGGCTACTGATTGTAGAAGTGACTGATGTAAGCAAATGACATCTTACCTTTCATACATGTTCCGGTCTTGTTCTAAGGTGACTCATTTCTATAAAATTGATAGTTATTGTCAGACTTAAAACGTGAACCTATTCATCAACTAAAATCTGTCATAGTAAACACACACACACACACCAACAAATAGTTCACAACGGGGGGTATTGAAGTTGCAGGTGAGCACAAATATAGTAAGAACTATCACTTATGTTAGGTAGATAGTTGTTACCATGAAGCTGCAAGTATTGCAAATCTCTCAATGACAGTTCTTTATACCTTTATACCATACCTTTATGTATATACAGCATTATTTAACAAAATGTGAAATAGCTTGTCTGACAGGAGGATGCCTGGCCAACAATGGTTCCCTAGCAAGGACACACCACAGAAAGACGTCCCTTTGTGCACTTGTAAATGTACGTATTGTGTCTTCTCTGGTGATCTGTCTTTGTTTTGGTGTCTTGCTTTCTCCTGGAAACCCTAAATTGACCCAGTCCAGACATTAAACTGTAAGGCGTGAGTGGCAGAGAGTGACAAGACCAGACGCAAGGCTGAGTATTACAATCCTGCAGTTAACTGGCTGAGGTTACCAATCAGAAAGGAAGACATGACAGCAAGAGGGGAACAACAGGGTCTAGTAAAAATAAACATATCTATGTAAATGTCAAAATGTTAATGAAAATCTCTCTATTAGATCCTCTCAGCAGCCTGAGAGATTATTTATATGAGTGTATATATATATATATATATATATATATATATATGTGTATGTATATATAAAAATAAGAAATCAAAACAATAATTACATGAAATGAAACAGCCTTTGCAGATGGCAACAGAATTAACAGTTATTTTCAATTTAATTCAACTAATGTTGATATGCATATGTATCAAATTTGTATGATGTTTAACGACCCATAGTTTGTTATTCTCCAGGACTGGAAAAGCTGCAGAAACGTGTCGTTATGAAAAATGACGCACATAAAGCCTTTAACGCATTTAACGCATTTGTACTGTGAATAATTCAATGTGATTTCTATGAGTAGTAATCCTTCATAATGCATCCCTTACTGAGAGGAGGAATAGACAGAAGGTGCAGAAGTGCTTCCTTAAAAGCATTGAAGGCGACGGTGGGAAAGGCGATGGCGGCATGTGCTAGGGGAGTTATTGCTCCACTTACTTTACAAACTGAAAATCTCATTAAGTGTGACACTGAAGATTAGTTGAGAGGGACCAAAGTGGAAAGAGAATGAACTCACAAAGGGGCTGCGAGGAGGCTTTGGCTTTGTTTGCCATCATTAATACAGCATTGAAATAGCTCAGGGGGAAGCTCCGAGCCACTGATCAGAAGAGCTGCGGATATGACAGGCAAACAGGTGCCCTTTTTTCTCTCCAAACACTTTTCCCTTATAGTTCCCGTCCTCAGGTCTTAATTGAGGTGAGCTGTGTATTTGGGCCATCTGCGTGCTGACAAAATAAAGCCGGCTTTGATTTATGGTACCTGGAGACATATTAGCTTCTGAATTTCACCAGCAAGGATCTCAACTCTGCTTACAAACTCAAAGACAGCGAGAGCGAGAGCCATTTTTATGTTTTACTAGAATTTAGAGATCGTTTGACAATCAAACACCTACATGTACGCAATGATTAGATTTATAAGACAAATTATAGCTTCTACTGTATATGATAGCTGCCCTCTTACAGCTGAGAGATTCCAGCCCGTTCTCATTCCCAGGGCATCAAATACTGAGACTTTGTCATGCCACTCTGTGCCTCATACAGACACACAAGGTATCCTTGAGCAACTCAAACAACACCGGACTTTCGACCTGGAGATCAGGGTTTGTGTCCCGTGTGAAAGCCATTTATTTAGTTATTTGAAGTTTTTGTACATGACCAGGGAGCCCTTCAGGTTTTGTTACCTAAACCTGAAGGACAACGCTTGTGTATGAGAACATCCAGAGGAAGACATCATGACATGAATTCAGCGTAAAACATCATTCTTGACTAGTAATAGCATGCCACATTTTTTTGACTCAAACCGTACCTGCCTTTACTGTACTACTGCATTTTCATATTCTTCTTCAGTGGCTGCTCCATTCACTGATAAATGACCATTAGATACATTTGGAGGCACCAGAAATTATAAAAAAAATAAGCCCTAACCCTAATAATTAGATTAAGTAAGATTTAGTTTGTCATGAATGAACATGGACATTGGTCAGACCACTATCCCCAAAAATACAGCCGTATAGGTCGTCTGTGCAGCACCTTGCACCTCATTACAAGATGCCAAGGTTTCACAACGTTGAACACATGTTTATTACTGTTTGCATGAAGGCTACGCCTGTCGCTGGTACTCTCCAAAGATCATATACGTCATTTAGGTATGAGGACGTGTTGACTTTGATATAGTAATGCGACAGTGCACACATTTTCTTCTTCCAAGATAGGTGTACCTGACAAAAAATACAAATTGTGTGACGAGGGGAAAACACTAACTCTTCAACATAAACTGCAACTTTTATGCAAAAATACTTTTGAGTAGCAGGCTGTGTCCGGACTACACTATCTCATTCATACATTTACTCATACACTACTCGCTCTATAATAGTTTATTCTATAGGGAGCTGTAAATTGAGATTTCGAACACTTATAAATCATCGTCCTTTTGCGTCTTCATTAAAAAGGTGTAGTGTTGCACAAATGTATTTTCGCATCTATCCAACGTGACATATTGCTTTGTGGGATTGTTAGCAGAAAGTAGCGTACACATGCAACAGGCACTACTTTTTTGTTTTATTATTTGCAGTGTACAATGTACATATTTCATATTCGAAATCCAGACACGCAAATTAAATGGTATATTAAACTTTAAATAGGGAGTGAGTTTGGACACAGTTCCATTCTTCTATCTGGCTGTGATGGGTGGATTAGCTCCAGGTGATGAGCACAAACCAAACATATCAGGCCTCCACTTCATAGTTAACTTACATAGGCTACAGTAAGATTCAGTGCCATCTGTATGTTAAAGGCTGCTCCACATCTGGTGCTAATCAGCCAGAAGGACAGATGGACAGAGAGTGGCTATGGCTACTTCAAAATGTATTAAGCGCAGTTTATGTTATTAGAAAGCAGTTTCTTTAAAATGTATAAAAGAGTTGTAGTTTTCCCGTGATGGTGAATCCTCCAATAATAATTCTGATGATCTTCGACATTTCCTCTTGCACCAGTATCAGAACCAAAGTTCTACTTGAACACAAGACTTTAAATCCAACGGACAGATTGTGATGAAATGTATCGCACACATCCATTCTATCCGGAGCAAACCCTTTTTATTTTGGACTATCCATAACTTTTCCTCTGGTGTCAGCTTTGCACGCAACATACTGTATCTCATAATCTTAGAGGCAGATGTCCATGGAGTTTGCTGAACACGTTCACACATGCACAGTTTGCACATTTGCACGCACACAGAGCAAGCAATTCTGCTCTAATGACGTGTCTAACAGTCTGCTTACATGACCATTAGGCAGCTGAAGTACAGGCAGGGAGCTGCACTTAGCAGCAGTGTGGCACCAAGCACTAATAGTTAAACTCATATTGTGTGGTGTGGGTGTTGATAGCTGTGTTTCATGGCTTATTCTCTCAGGGGAACACTTTGTGAGACGTGGACACAGGGACGGAGAGCAGCCTCAGAATGCTTTGGTCACGTCTGAATGTGCTGCTAAACTTAGCCGAGTAGAAGACACATCAGAGGATAGTTTAATAAATAAATGAATACAATTTATTTTGCCAGCCCACACTAAAATGCATATTTTAGTCCTATTTTGCAGCGTCTTACAATGATCAGTGTCACATCTTCCTAAATGCAAATTACCTACACAATCATACACTGGACACCTGTAAACGTCTTGAGTGGCGCTTATATTCAATTCAGTTTATAGTGTGCAAACATTAACTGATGAACACTGGAAAACCAATACAAGAGTCAGAGGGCTACATCGATACGGCACCAGAGCTACTGAACCAAAAGTGGTGTAAAATTTGACAGAAATTGATACAACTGTGAAAAAAACCACCATTCCAGGCAACTCGCCGCTTGGTTTTCTCCTTGTACCTTGTGCCTGTTGTTTGTATGTGTGTGTCTGTCTGTGTGTGTCACCCGTCCCTCTACTTCAAGCCATTTACTGAAAAAAAAGTGTCAAAACGTTGCCTGACATCTTTCTATTGCATTTGCAGTGAGCAGAACATGCAACAGTATTATACAATAGTGGT
The DNA here is from genome assembly GCA_036023855.1 of Gadopsis marmoratus. NCBI lineage: Eukaryota > Metazoa > Chordata > Actinopteri > Centrarchiformes > Percichthyidae > Gadopsis > Gadopsis marmoratus. The sequence continues at coordinate 19,409 of JAVQJF010052415.1, read as the reverse complement.
GGCACCACAAACCTTCTTCTCTAGAAATATGAAGAGTAACTTTAACAATCTAAATAAATCCCATTTTTAGAGTGAATGCACAAATGTATGTTTACAGTCATTAACAGTTACATTACAGTTTGCCGTTTTCCACTGAAAATCAAATAATACTTCCTTTTAGGCAAAAAAAAAGGGAAGAATCCATGATGTCACCTAGTACTCCACAGTCCTTACACTGTCACTCTCTATTGCCTCTGCCGCATCTGCTGAAGCCTCGTTAAGCTCGAGGACAGGGTTTACTGTCACTGCTTTCAATGTCGGCCGGTATAAAAGATGCGGCGGGTTGTTTGACAAAAATGTGAGCTGTTATGTGGATAAAATAGACAAGAACATGTGCACATACAGTATGTAATTGTTGAAAATACCTCATTTAGATAGATAGATATCCGTTAAAATCAATAAAATCATTAAAGATAACATGAACATAATGTGGAAAAATACAATAAAATAATGTGGCGAAATAATACAATAACAAAATGCAGGATTCACATAGGTTAAACTGTATAAAATAATTTACAAAGCTAAAATGCAAGAGAAAGCCATACGATAAAAGTGAGTTTTAAGAAGCGATATGAAAAAGCATGTTGATTTTGCCTGCCTGAGATCCTCCGGCAGGGAGTTCAGCAGACAGCAAAGGCCCGGGCACCTTTCGTGACAAGCTGAGATTTGGGCACTGTAAGTAAGGTCTCGCCGGAAGATCTCAGGCAGCGATCAGGCTCATAGGGAATTAGTAGGTCACAGATATAGGCAGGAGCCTGGCCGTTCAAGACTTTAAACACCAGCAATAAAATCTTAAAATCAATTCTATATCTCACAGGCAACCAGTGGAAGGCCGCAAGGACTGGTTTAATGTGGTCGCTTCTCTTAATGCGAGTTAAGATCTTGGCAGCAGCATTCTGAATCAGTTGCAGTCATTGGATATTGCGCTTGCTGATGCCAGAACCATGTATCAAGAAAGCATGAAATCCTCTCTTGAGGATAGATAGATGGGCTCTTAGCCCCCATTTACACTGAGTCACTTCACGGGTGGATCTTCGGTGGATCAGAAAACTATCCGACCTCAAAACGCCGCGTGTAAATACATCCAAGAAGCATTCAAGACGGACTGAAAAGTGATTGCTCAAACCACCTGCAGAGGAGGTTTGGGATGCAGATGCTGAAAAGGTGCAAATGCATCTCTCCACGCCGCATATTTAATACCTACTCATTCCACTGTGTAAGTGTCAATAGTCAGTGTTCTCCGTCTCATTAAAGCAACCAGGAAAAACTGCTCCAGCGATTTCTACACATACGATCTAATACACCAAGCTTTTTCTAGCATTTATCTGCTATCTGATCGGTTCAACAAATGACTGATCTTTACGGGTCAGAGGCTGGCGTGACTTAGAGTTCGTAGTTTTTATCTCGTAGTTTATAAATATGATTCTTCATGTGTAAGTGTTTGCTTATGGTTAGTTTCTAGCTAACATTATTTGCCGATTCTTTTGGTCGTATTGTAGAAAATAAAATGGCTTTAGGTCTTGGTTGGACAAAACAAGCAGATCGAAGACATCACCATGTCCTCCGAAATGACATTTTTTCACTATTTTTTTACATTTATTGGTAAAATGATTAATCCATTAATTGCCAACAATATGATCAGCAGGTTCATCCATAATCCATAATCGTTAGTTGCAGCCCCAGTTCAGACTGTAATTGGACCTCTTATTATGAGTAATGACAAACACATATTACATATTATACTGTGCAGATGGCTTATACAGATCAATTCATAATAAAAATCCTGTGGTTGGTCTGTTTTGCTTTCACATCATTAGCAAACTGAACCAGACTTGGCATGGAAGCAGAGCGAGACCACCCGTTTCAGATGGGCACCAATTTTAATTGACAGCCGAACCAAAGGGGCAAACACATCAGACTCCATTAAACTCTCCATGCTTGAATTAAATTTACAGTATATTCCTTTTTTTGATTTACGCCTTTAAAGTACATTTCTAACTTATAGGCTGACCTGTTATAATCATGGGCATTGTACAAGCTCTGTGGATCTGAAAGCATAATAGCAAGCCAAATTCCTCCTATTCTTTGTGAGAACATACGTGACAAATTGACAAAGACTCTCAGTGATCTCTGTAAGATAAAACATGTTCCGCATTGAATCTTTGAAATCCTCAGTTTGCTCTTGAAATTAATTTGTGAATTTTAATTATTTAATGAAAGGGTATTGTTGACTTTGACATTTTATTGCCACCAGCTGAAACGACAAAAACTGTTACACAGTCAGTGGCTTTTGTGTAATTCCCAAAGTAGGACATTGTGATACCTTAGAAAACATGTCAGTAGTATGTGTGCATGGCTCACCCTGTAGAATGAACATCCTTATAGGCCTTTGTAGCATGTTCACTTATCAGTGCTGCCTGTGAGGGCTCAGTTTTCTCTTACACTGTGCTGAACTGAAGGTTAATTGCTCGTATGTTCAGGGTCAATCCTCCTCAGTCCTCCTCTTCCTATATAAAGCTAACACCCTCTAACGTTCCTCTCTTCCTCTTTCTGCCTTTCTGTTTTCATTCTCTGGAGCTTTCGAAAGGCTTCTTTCATACACCACATTGTGCTCAGGCTTTCATCCTTCGCCCGGCAATTTATTTCGGGCCTGCTCTGCAGCTCCCCCTGCATAAGTTCGATGATTGGAAATGTTCAAAAGAACTGGAGAATCTGGACCTCATCTCATCTCAGATCTTTTGTCTTCTGTCTTGTGTGACAGGAAAGAAGCAAAAGAGATGGTGCCGGCCCCGCTCATTCTCTAGAAACCAATGCCTGGGATGTGATTCTGTTTGACCCTTTTTTTTCCCGGTTTGTCATAAAACTTGAATTAACAATGTATGGTTACTGGTTGTATGTTCCTGTTGTATCTGGTGAGTGCAGTATGAATTAATACAGCCCTCTGCCCTCTCACACCATTTTTCTCTGCAATCACTGGAGGTGTAAATTACCATAGAGCTCACAATACAACATGGATCGCAAAGCAAGTGTTGTGATTTGATTTATTGTCCCACTCTTCAGCTGTTGGCAATAACACAGCCACATCAATAATACCTGTGTGTTCAGCAAAAAGCGACAAGTTAATTAGAAGAACAAATGAAAGAACTTCCAGGATTTCTTCTAAAAACAGCACAGTTTAGGGCACCACAATAAAATGCATAGGATTTCTTATTAGCAGGGTTATACCTGGCTCCAAATGAGGCATAACAGGTTCTTGAAGGTGGGACTGGCTTTAACAGTTTGTTTGAGTTGTCATTGGTTCCAACATCCAACATCCAACAATGGTGCTGTATCACAGCCTGATTTTGGCCGATAGTTAGCCAGTGAGGGATCATGTCTTGTTTCGTGTGGCCCCATGCATATGCTTTTGCTGTTTCCCTGAGCCACTACCATTAGAATTGTCTAATACAATTCTCCAGACGGAGCTGTGTGAAGTCTGATAAATGTCCTCAAGTGGTCACTTGAACCAGCGTTGGACTGAAGACTCCAGGTTTAAAAATGAAAGAAATGTGTTGGTGTGGACAGTTGTGAATTGAGCTTCCCAGACCTCTGTAGCTCGCTACTCACATCTGCTTGAGTCTAGAGGCTCAAGGCTACATTAGCCACTACTATCTTAACACACCCGACGAGCGCTGGCCACAAGGTCCTTGTCAGAAAAAAGCAAATATAGGTCAATGAAAAATAAGACAGAAATTGTTGTTTTTCACCTGAATCTCAGACCGTACTGTCAGCTGTGGAGTAGCATTGTGGGTAATGTAGGACCCAAGGAAGGAGAATACGTGGATGCATCTCTGGTTCTGCTGCATCAGTTATGATCTTTTTTTTTTTAAAACCGTCCATCATGAGTGTGACAATGATAAGTGACAGTGGGATTGGCTTCTCATTCAAGGAATATGGATTGCTTATATTTTAGTTCTATAGCAGGGTGAAATACTACAAGCAGCAGAAAAGGAGGGATGCTGCTTGGTTGCAGTGAGTGCAATAACACTCATAGATGCTGTCATTAAGAAGCTGTACTGTATAATTCACAGCTTGTGGAGGACTGTTGTTAGCACATGCTGTATCCTGTCCTGCATGCTTCCTGCCACAACAAGTGAAAACAAGTGAATTTCATCTGGCGAAATCCATTATGATGAGTATAAATCCCACAGTTATCAAAGGTTATATTACACACTAATACGCACACTTGCACACACTGAGATGTCAATAGGACAAGTTGAAATTGTTAGTATAAAAGTCAAAAGGTCAAGGAATATGAAAAGAAGGTGAGGGAAACAGGAGTATTTATACATTGGAAAGCAAATTAAAAACAACTGTTGCTCTTCTGGTTACAAAAAAAGCAGAGAGCAAAGAGAGGATGTGTTGAAAGGGAAATAACTGCCTTATTATGAAGTTTTATTGAGATTGAAATATTTTGCTCAAGAGAATCCTGAGAGCAAAATATAATAACAACATAAAGACAGTGTAAAATATAACAGTCTAGGTGTTGGTACTGTAAACTAGCAGCTGTTCCGCATTCAGCTTTTATGGGATTTTATGTTGTTTTAATGAGTGACGCACCAACAGGTGGAGGTCTTTTAGTCCCTCATTGTATTCCCACACACATATCTCTTTATTTAATATACACCATCTAAGTGCAACAGAAACTTAAATAATAAAGACCTTAAAACTCCTTTGAGGACCCAGTCACATGGCCCTTTGGTACATAGACTGAGTATTAACACTAAGTTAGAGCTGTAATATATTCCCCTGTTAACGTATTTTAGTTAAAGTGGCCTGATTGTCATGGACGTCGAACTTTGGGTAAATTAAACTCTTAGATTGCACTGTTATTGCACCTGCGCCTGATTTGCCTGGACCCCTCGAAAAGAATGGGTCTCAGGATTATGTAATAATGCAGATGTCATGTTAAAGTCCCTATCCTTTCAGTTTATACTGTGCTTTAGTGGTGCACACAGTATTGCCAAACTATTATTCAAACGACCCCAACTGTTCACCACACGGTTAACCTAGAGCCTTTGAAACCCATGAGGGTCTGATGCCCCAGTGCTGTCACCCACTTTTCGGGTTGGTAATCCAAATTTGGGATTATAAAGAGCACCTTAAAGCCATAGACTGACCACACCATATGATGTTTGTGCAGACCATTTACCAGTTTTTAGTCCATAGTATAGGGTGAAGCTTAAACAAAATCCCTGCCTGCTAAACGCCCATGTATTTTAAACTTCCCGTTTGTAACGCAGGCCCCCCATTAAAAAATTGCAATCTCCAAGAGAAAGCCAAGATATTGTCATCAGGGATGTTTTCTCAGACTTCTCGAACATCCTCTAGAGCCACAGAATACACTGAACACCGGTTATACATGGTTTTCACCGGCTGAGTAGAACTCCGTATTACAAGTAAACTACTGTGTAAAATCAGTGCAGTGGTCCTTTAGCCTTTTTCACAGGGTGGTTTTTACAACTCCATTTCCTTGGCCCAAACACAGAAGCCACTCGAGCAAGTAATCAGTTATTTTTTGTTTCCATCTTTTCAGGTGCATACATTGAAGGTTTCTTAAAAGATATGCCATAATATGCTACAAAGGTTTATTGATTTTAATGAAAACCTTGGACTATTTTGGTGACTTCAATCTTGAATTTAGGATTGCATGAGAGGCATAAACCACTACAAAACATCACATAAAACTTTTGAGAGCAGTCAAGAAGTTTAGAATTGCAAAGAACTCCAAAGCATATGCAGAGACTTTAGTAAAGAATTCATGTTTGGACTGAATAGGACAGAGAGGGACTGTGCTTGCCTTGCCCAGCAGTCTTCCTTGCCTGGGGGCAACCAACTGGCTGTCTGGCCAGTAGTCAGTTATCTGCGATGCTTCTGCTGGCCGTGGTGCCGGCCATGTTTACCAGATGCACCGTTCCCTCAGGTGAGCGCACTACAGCTGGCAGCTTCGAGATCCAGCAAACTCACTGGCCCTCAGCCCAAAACATGCTGGATGATGCCTCAGACTGAGAACTGCACAGTTAAACATGTCTGTATGCACCGCATAGATCCCACCACCCACTGGACAAACAATGAGTACAGATTAGCATCCACAGACTGCACACTTTATGCTCAGTTTGGATACAGATACTCTAGTTCTTCCATGGCGTAACATTGTTAAACGTTAATATATCAATATGACTATCTTTACAGACAGAGTGGTGCACATCCCCAGGGGAACATCTCTATTTCAAGTAAACTATTATGCACAAAACAACAACAACAGACATTTTAAAAATTGAGAGAATGTGTGATCTGCTGTACAGACTGTAAAAAGCTTAAACTGCCTCTTGAAATCTGAATGAAAACTGAATGAAATCTGAGCTAGTCTATTGTGATTGGGCAACATGTCAATAGCTAGATGTATTGGCTTTAAAGCATTACGTGTAGTGTTTGGTGGGCAATACCCTGTGTTTTTCTTAATGTCCCATGTGAAGACCTAAACCATCAATTAATGTAGCCTACAACAAGTCCTCTTTGTCCTCTGTGCCATAGAATTCCATTGTTGTTCAAAAAGCATCAAAAACACACAGTTGCACTGGCTTCCTGCGTTGCCCTGATAATGGTCAAAGTAGTTTAGTTTTAGTCAATCCTTCATATATACCTAGAATCATTCCATACCGCAGAGTCACCGTCACGACTCATTCAATTCAAACTGCTCTGTTGAATCCATTCTATTTTTCGGTAGCTGGAAAAATTATTAACCAATCAGAGTTTTGTGGGTGGTACTTTTTATTCCTCCACCTCTGTCTGCCAGCTGTAGTTACTAGTTACTAGTTACTGCAGATTTTGGAAATGCATAATGTGCAAATGAAATATGTATTCATATACAGTAAAGTAAATTACACTGCAGTATATAAGCTAGTTCAACCTAGCCCCAGCTCCACTAGCTACAACATGAAAATGCATTAATAATAATATTAATACCCAATAATATAATATGTAACACTGGTAAAGGTTTGAATGAAGCTATTTACTTGCAATGTTTTATTTTTTAAACTTTGTACTGCAACTTTTACTTGAGTAAATTATCTGAAACTGTCCTCCACTGCTGGTTAAGATGAAATAAAATAAGGTCTGATGCTGCTGTACTGCTGGCTTGTATCATAGTTTTTATGTCATTTTTACAGCTGAATGCATGTGCAAGGACTGCAGCTCAAGCACTTTGTCTTCACATTTTTAATACCTTCTATTGAATGTACTGCAAGAAAGGGGACTTTTCCAGATCCCCTTCATAAGCAGGCACATTATCATAAATTCATTCCAATCTAATCCTCACCCTCCACAAACCTGGGATATTCTCCAGTATGAGAAGGCCACCTCACCTGTTTGAATAGGAAATGATTGCTGAGTGTGTCTGCCTCACACAGCCAAGTGCTCTCTGAGTTTAACCCTTGAAGACTAAAGATAGATCCCCTGAGACCCTCTTCAGCTCCGCTGAGTGTGCTGTTAACTTCAGCTTCTGTTTGTTTCTTCCCTTTTGATTTTCCTCACCTCTAATGTAGAACACCTTCTCCACGGGGTGACTGGTTTGTCATCTAACAATCTGCAAATATAATACATTTCCTTTGAATGTTACAGTTTAGATGAACTCTTTAATCATTGATTTGTGAAATCCAAAGCTTGGTGGCTAATGGCTAATGATAAATGTACATTTTTCCACTTGATTCTTGATTCTGGTTTTAGTCTTTAGTTTTTTCTCCCACCATCCAAAGACATGCAGGGCATGTTAATTGTTGATTCTAAATTGCCTGTAGGTGTGACAATTCACGTGAATGCTTGTCTGTCTGTATTTGTCAGCACTGTGATTGACTGGCGGCCAGTCCAAGGTGTACCCCGCCTCTCGCCTAATGTCAGCTGAGATTGGCTCCAGTCCCCTGCGACCCTCTGAGGATAAGAGGAATAGATAATAGATGGATTGACATAATATATATATATATATCAATCAATCAAAAGATACCTACCGACATACACAATTCCTCATTCATTCTTTTATGTCCTGTAGCTCACAGTTACAATTTTGTAAAAAGTAGGAGCTATCTGTTCACAGTTATGTGGCAGCTGTGGCTCAGGAGGTAGACTGGGTTGTCCTTTAATCCCAAGGTTGGTAGGTCAATCCAGCCTACTCCTTTGGAGACACTGTGGGCAAGACACTGTTCTCCTTGTAACAGTATGTTTAAAGCTCTCTGTATGTCCCCATGGTGTTGAGAGACGTGCTCTGAGGCAATTCAATTCGTAGGGCCAACTGATTGGTTACGAAACCTTATTTTCCAAGTATCGATCCTGGGGGGCAACCTGCAAAATGCAAAAACCTCAGCAAGACAGATCTGCTGTCACGTCTTACAGTAGAAATCAGGCAATCAATGTCACATACCTCCAGTGGGTCCTGTATGGCCTAATTCCACTCACCAGCGCTAAATAGTGAAAACCCCTGGGTTCATCAATCATCAATTCAAGGAGCACTCTTTAGTTAATAGTCTGGTCTTTACCCACTGAATGGCCACTGCATTTATCTGTGTGAGGCAGCAGATACTCCCTCTTTGTGACAGAGGGAGGAGATGGAAGCAATATGTTTTACTTTGATTGCTGAATTCTCTTTCTTGCTCAGCTTGCTGCACTATAATTCCCAATTTGGACCTGTCTGCTATCATAATTCGAAATTGAAGCTTGAAGCAGATTGATTACACCCCCACAGAATACCTTTGATTGATCAATTTTAGGGAAACGGGCATGCTTGAATGTGAAAGTCAATATTTTCTGAATGATATAGATAACATCTCATGACACATCATTTCACATAATACAGACTACGTTCTTGAATTGGCAAACCCCGGTTCAACCCTTTCTAGGGCCTTAAACTGAGAGAAGACCTTGGGGTATGACTCTTTGGCTCATAGATGCCCCTCTTCTGGAGGGTGTGGGAGATGTTCAGGATGCTAACCAACTTGGAGAGTATATTCTTCTCTGTCACCTTCTCCAGAAAATCCAGCTCAACTCCCCCTAATCACTAAGCCTGCCTTTCTAACTAGCTTGTTAGCGTCTCTTCCCCTGATGCACTGTCCCCACCACAGCCAAGCCTCTGAGCTTGTAGACGGCTTAGTCCACAATCAGCTCCCTCATCTTGCTTTTGTAAAGACCCTCTACAACCACACATGTGTTTTCAGTTATTCTTGCAGATTAGACTTATACTCAGGTTGAAGGAGCTCTGCTGGGAATGAATGGCACTCTGTGGAGTGTTTGACCACTAGTGGCACTATGGAAAAATGTTTGGATACACTGGTCTCCTTATTGTACTCAACTAACTAACTTTAACTTTTAACTTTATTCTCCATATATTCAAAACTGTATACTTGGCTGTCCACAATTTTCACCAAAAATTACACAGAATTTTCCAGAAATCTTCTTGGAAATTATAAAGACATTGCTAACCCATAACATGGTGTTACCAAAGAAGACTGCTAGCTAGAAATAATGGATATAAAAAATACAGGTTTTGCAAAATGTTAAATGTAAACTTGTTAGTCATCAAGGATACACACAAGGAGTTGGGAGTGAAGCACTGAATATCCTCCACAACTATTTGTTTTCAAGAAAAATGCAATTTAACTCATAGTAAGGTTTAAGGCAAACTTCTTCTTCTTCTGCGGTTGGCATCCAGGTGCATTACCGCCACCTTCCGCTCCGGAGAGTGGAAGACAATACACTTATTATCTACATCCCTGCAACCCCCGTTTGACTTCTTAAGGTGAAGTTGCTACAGCCTAACAGAAGAGTCAAGGGAACATGTATGTGCACAACACCAGATTCCCTCTTACTGAAAGTGCAAATATAAAAAAAGCGGTGAAAAAGGAGAGGCATTTCCATATATAAATATATATATTCAAATGATGACATCACATTTGTGATTATATCTTTTCAGAGGCCCATTGGCTGTTGGGCCATCAGCAGCTTTAAATTGGCTGTGCGTATTAACTTAAATACATTACACACAAGCTGACAGGTGTTTTTTCTCCTTTCCCCAGGTTACAAGTGCCCACACCTCGAAGGCAGACATTGTCAAGTCGGGAAGTCCCAAATCCACACTAAAGCATATATGGACAGAAAGCAGTAAGGATATGTCCATCAGTAGGCTGCTGTCACAGACTCTAAATGGCAAAGAGAACAGCACAGCCTTGGACCTTCGCTATGACACTCCAGAACCCTACTCTGAGCAGGACCTGTGGGACTGGCTGAGGAATTCCACAGACTTGCAGGACTCCCGGCCGCGGGCTAAACGGCGGCCAATGGTCAAGACGGGGAAGTTCAAGAAAATGTTCGGCTGGGGGGACTTCCACTCTAACATCAAGACGGTCAAACTCAACCTGCTGATCACCGGTAAGATCGTTGATCACGGCAATGGCACCTTCAGTGTCTACTTCCGCCACAACTCCACAGGCCAGGGCAACGTCTCTGTCAGCTTGGTCCCTCCAACCAAGATAGTGGAGTTCGATGTCGCGGCACAGCAGTCTGTCATTGACGCCAAGGACTCAAAGTCCTTCAACTGCCGCATAGAGTACGAGAAGGTGGAGAAGGGCTCCAAGAACACGCTCTGCAACTATGACCCATCCAAGATCTGCTACCAGGAGCAGACCCAGAGCCACGTGTCCTGGCTCTGCTCCAAACCTTTCAAAGTCATCTGCATCTTCATTTCCTTCTACAGTACCGACTACAAACTGGTACAGAAAGTATGCCCGGACTACAACTACCACAGTGACACTCCCTACTTCCCCTCCGGCTGACGTTCTCATACATTCACAAACAGAAAAGTGGACGAGTAGAGCACAGACTGGGACTTCTACCTATCCTAGAGAAATGTGTATGTTAGCCGAACTGTCCCTAAACATGTCCATACCAGAGTGTCAGCCATCCCAACTGATTTCCCAATTTAAAGTTCTGAATTTTGAAGAGAGCATTTTCCATTAACTGCTAAAAAGGCGGTACATAGGACTGTAATATGCTTAATATGACCTGAAAAACTCTGATTACTATGAACATTATCAGTTAGAATTTTGTTCCTCAATTATATTTTGTCCCTGTTGAACCATGTGTAGATAGCAGGGGCTTATTGGTCCTTTTATTATCACTATTAAACTCTGCCTTTTGTTTGCTTTTTGTTTAGTTCATACTTTTTGTCGAACTAGATGTTAATGAGTTTGTTTTCCTCTTTTAGCATATTTCATATACAACGCATTAACTCTGTGGACAGCAACGTATGGACTGTTTGCCTTTGCTGTGCTATTTATGCTCTGCAGTTTATCCTGCATAACTGGAAAACAAAATTAACTCCTTGTTTAAAAAGAATGAAAAAATAAAATCCTCAGAGTTTTTACAAAACCTGCAAGGCAGCTGAAGAGATCAGTGAAGATTCATATGTGAATATGATGCTTTTAGAAATGTGAGGTGGTCTTACCCATGTCAGCTGGAACTGAGAATGCTTTTCCCTTAGACGAGTTAACACGCCCAGATACTGTAACACTTGCTGTATTTGAAACTGCCTACTACATACTACAGACAAGTATGTATTACATACTGCTTTTCATAGTAGTATGCAGTATGAAACAGTCAAATCAATTTATTATGCAGTATGCTAGGCCGGTTTCTGATTTTGGCAAACCACCACCAGTACTTTGCCTTGTGGGTCACATAGGCAAGGTAGACTTGTCAAATGCATACCGGAGATTTTTTCTGAATTAGTACAAGTTCCATGTATATTGCAGATTTTGTTTGTGTTTGCATACTGCATACCACACGCTACATCTTGGCCAAAGCAGTACATACTGCTAGCATAGTAGGCAGTTTCAAATACAGCCACTGTCAATCTTCAGCTGCCGTCAGGGTGTTCCTGCTAGTGCAGCTTGATGTTGAGATTGTTGGGTGGTTGGTTCATTCTCTGTTGATTGAATGTCTGAATACCTGAGAGATTGATCAGTGGGTCATTCGTGGGGAACGGGGCTTGCTCATTGTCACTTAATATATCAAATGTAATGTATTGAATTCTATATCTTAGAGCCTAATTTGTATGAATGGTTTGTATTGTACATAGTTTATCCCAATTGCGCCGCTTCTGTACATTCCCCACAAAAGCTGTGTGTTTACCCCCTACCTGCTAAGTCCTCTTGTTCACTCCATTTATGCTCGTTCTTACCACATACAAAGAAACAAAGAAAATTATGTTGCTGCCCTAGATGTGAATTTCATGAAAAAATGAAATCCTGTACAGAAGCTGGAAAACTGACTAAATATATTAAAAGTATTCACTGAAAGTTTCTTTATTTGGGGGAGGTGAGGGTTGGAGATGTACATATGAATTAAAGAATACAGTAAATTTTATCAACCGAATGTTGGTATGTGTGAGTCCTTTCTGTGAGTCTTGCCGTAATAATGAGTCATTAATAAATAGTTTTAGTCTCGTCCCATATCCCCATGCCTGTCAGCTGTTTAAAGAAGAATGGGCTGCAATAGCAGACTCCAGTGAGTAGTAATACACTGAATTACAACAAGTAGTTCTCATTTCCCAGGAGAATTAGGCAGCACAAAGATAATTCAATTTACTGTATTGTGCACGATGTTGTGGATGGTAAAAATATCTTATTACATGTGTTGTTGTTATTTCATTTTGGCCCTGAGTGCTAAAGCTTATTTTGGGCTGAACAATCATCGGTTGGCTGCAAATCTCTGACCATAGGAATCCATGCATTGATTTCAAAAACATATCACCCAGTGTGTTCAATATTATTATTATTATTATTATTATATATTCAATATCAGCTACACCTTAATACATACTATATTTCATCAGATATGCCTATCTTAAAATTTGTGATCTTGTTATGTTTTAATACATTTGCACCAATATAGGCTACATTAGGCAACTCTTCACTGCCCGTTTCATTTTCTGTGTTACACTTCACCTTTCAATATTCAAATGCGAAAATAGATTTTACAGCATAGATAAATAGAAAACAATTAGCTTAATTATGAGACCCCCTGAAATTAGATACTAGGTCCTAGATATTAATCATTGGGTCCAACACCCACCAAGACAACCAGTATTTCGTACATTGTTACCGTCAGACAAGAATGTTGATATTTGATGATTCTACAAAAATGGCAACGATTTTAAACACTTCAAAATCTTTTAAGATATGTCTGTGCAGAGCAACTGTGATATGCTTCAGATTAGGGAAATATCATGGGTATAGCAAATAAACATGTTAGGGATAGGCCACTAAAATGGTGGTAGGGGTTAGGGCTAAAGCTGGCACTGGATGTAAATAATGCATTATAGATTCATACAATATGTACGTAATTGCTACTGTAAGGATACCTGGCTGGATTTCACTATTCAATTCAATGTATTTATTTTGAATTAAATTTTATTTATATAGCGCTATATCATAACAGAGTTATCTCATAGCACTTGTTAATATAGAGCAAGTCTAGACCAACTCTATACGTATAGACCCAACAATTCCACCATGAGCAGCACTAGGAGACAGTGGCAAGGAAACACTGCCTTTTAACAGGCAGAAACCTTAAGCAGAACCAGGCTCTAGGTGGGCGTCATCTGCCTCGACCGGTTGGGTAGAGAGAGAAAAAAGATATAGAGAGAGGGGGGGGGGGTAGAGCGAGAGCAGGATGAAAGAGAACACACAGTAGCACAGACAGTACAATTCCACATACGGATGTAAAGCAATGGCAGTTACAATGTTACTGATGTTAATATAAACAACCAATAGTATTAGCACCTTAACTATCACTTCAATAATAAGTAACCTTTCCCAAATGTCAGTGCTCCACTATCACTAATATAATATATATCACTAGCATAATAATTAGCACTAATATAATAACTAATCTGTCACAAACACAGTGACTAACACTTACAAAACCATCTCTAACATCAGTTTGCAGTATGGTGTAACCCTCAGGTTGTTGGTGGTGACTCTGGTTTTCTGATGGTTCTCACCTACAGAACAGTCAGCTCATCATCCAGAAGACCCGGCAGAACTCCACATGTTACCTCCCCTCCCTCCCCCCAGGATGCAACCTTAGGCTCCATCCCTACTGGCTCAACAAGTCCCGCCCCCTACCCCCCCCACACAGACGACTTTTCACCTTAGCCCACAATGCATCTCTGCTGCCACTCGCCAAAGCTCCAGCAGACAGACAGGTAGACATGCAGCCAAACCTGTCCTTTCCCCTTCCAGGTGTCCCATTACTTTCTGACTCCCATGATGTTTCGAGAGCCCCGCCTCTGCCTGCCACCTGTGGGACCGTCCCATTGGCTGCTGTTCATACTGTCCCTACTCACACTGTGTGCACGAACATCATCCAATCCTGCCTTCCTATTGGCCAGAGTACACAGCAGAGCATTTCTAGGCATCAAGGCAGCGGCCCCACCCCCCTCCCCTCCCCTTCCAACCATGACACTACAAATCCCATAATGCCTTGTTCAGCTGCTGCCATGAAGCCAGGGTACTTCCTCCTGCAGATGGTATGGACACCACCAGCTCCACCCACCGTCACCTCCCAGCATGCTCTGGGAAAACAGCTCCACAAACCAATCAAAGAAGAGCAGGAGGAGATTAGGCAGATGTCCACAAGGCCACGTCCTCAACTGGAGGAGGAAAGACAGGTGGAGGAGGAAAGCTTAGCTTCAGCATCAACACTGAGCCCGCTGTTGTCCAGCGCAGGAGAGCATGAGGAAGAGGAGAACTGGACTGCTCCAGGTATGGTCAGTTTGAACGGAGGAGATAACACTGGTGGAGAGGAGGAAGAAGGGAGAGAGGGAGGAGGTGCAGCAGGAGGTGGAGAAGAGGAGGCAGGTGTGGGAGGAGAGGGTGAGCAGGGAGGAGAAGGGGAGGAGGAGGAAGAGGAGGGACAGAGAGAGGATGGGGGAGGAGAGGAGGATGGAGAGAAGGATAAAGATGAAGATCAGGACCAACAGGGCGAAGAGGAGGAGGAGGAGGACTTTGATGACCTTACACAGGATGAAGACGAGGAGGAAGTGATGTCATCAGCATCGGAGGAGTCAGTGCTGTCTGTTCCAGAATTGCAGGTAAACGGGAAGTCGTTGTTCATCAGTGATGACTGAGCGAGGCCACACTGTCTCTGTGAGGTTTAAACACCACAGTCCAGGTGAGTTGATGATGTCATCAATAACTCTGTCATGGTTACAAACTGGTCATCCTCCTGTTCTCACAGAAGTTTCCTTGTTCAGGCTGCCAACAACACCTGTTCAAACTGACCTACAGCGTTCAGTTGTCACTGTTTGACATGCAGAGGTCAAGTGATGGTTCACATTTGACCTTTTGCCCTTTTTAGGAAACCATGAAGCAGCTGACGTGGCTGGCGGCAGAACGCCGGCTTTGTGCAGAAGGAGACTCGGAGGAGGATCACTCTCCGACCTCCCCCGGCTCTCAGGAGGAGGAGGAGGAGGAGGAGGAGGAGGAGGAGGAGGAGGAGGAGGAGGGCCCAAAAAGGGAGCGGTCAGGAGAGGGGAGGAGCACTAAGGTGGGAGGAGAGGAGGAGACACGGTCGGGAGAGGGTACACCCAGAGGAGGAGGAGGAAAGTGTCCTGGACGAGGGCGAGGTCAGAGCTGTCGCTGATAGATTTGATGTTTAAATACCTGTTTTATTTTTTTATCTTTACTCTAAATGCAGCGTGACAGTGTTTTTACAGATTGTCTTCTCTGTCTCTGAAGGTCGAAGCAGACCTCTTCGCGGTTTGAGGAGGAGTCGTCAGGAGCGTCACAGTAAAGACGCTGCCAAACTGTTACTGCTGTATGATGAAAACATCCTGGACAACGACCCGCACAGAGAGAGCAAAGATGTGGCTTTCGCTCAGAGTTACCTAAATAGGGTGAGACAATGACTTTGACTTTAGTGTATGTGTAGTTACAGGCTGTGAGAGATGTTTCTGAATCTGATGGTTTGAATCATCAGAAATCTGTCATCAGTTCAGCATCTGTCACAATGTTTCAGTAAATCTGTCAGATAGGAATATCTGTGAACATTGCCCTCATGAAACCACATATTCACTCAATCCCTGTGATAAACTCTGACTTCTTCTGAAATTCTCTATTTCCTGATGCTTATCCAAGTCCAGATCACAGTGACTGCAGTCTGAGCAATGTAGCAGGGTCTGATGGGATATATAATTCCTCCAGTGTGTTCTGGCCTTCCCCATGGCCTCCGTCTCCATAGGGAGGAGTCCAGGATGATCCTGTTCAGATGTTGAACCTGCTCAGCTGATTCCTTTCAATAATTCTCATCGTGACTCTCATCCCGCTGCTTCAAACTCAGCTGTAAACTGTCGCAGTGCTCACTGGACGTCACAGTCTGATGACAGATTCAAACATCTGATTGGTTGTCTCCAGATTGTCACTCTCATACATTAAATTAAACTGACATAAAGGTTGAACCTTTTTAAACTTGTCCAGGCCCCTCTGCTGGGAGACATCAGAGTGTTGAGGATGATGTTCGAAGGTTTCAGGCCTTCAGTCAGTTTAGTTATTTCTTAATGAAGTCTCGTCCTCTTTAAGGAGAGGCGTTTCTGTAGCATCAGTAATCGCAGCAGCTTCAGAGACCTAGTCAAGTCATGTTGTTGCAGGTATCTGTAGGTGATTGTTACTGTGTGTCTACAGGTGCGTGAGGCACTGCAGGAGGTACCTGGGCAGGTGGAGGAGTTTGTGTCTCTGCTGAACGAGTTCCAGCAGTTGGGAGAAGGACAGGAAGTGGTGTTGTTCAGGAAGCTGCGCTGCATCCTGGGAGACCGGACAGACCTCCTACGAGACTTTGCCGCATTCCTACATCCCGAGCAGGCGCTGCTGTGTGGACTGGTGAGCAGCACAGGGGTATCACTGCATGTGTTTGTATGCAGTCTGCAGTAACTAGTTGTAACTGTGAATAAAACCTCTTGAGTGTTTCTAATGAAGCTGATCACAGGTAAGTTTACAGTTTCACTGACTGATAGATCATATTCTTTGTGAGGTCTGAACATCAGAGCGCTGATGTTTTTCTGTATAAATGGTGATGTAACTGTCCCCACTCTGCAGTTTGAGGAGCAGCAGGCATTTGAACGCAGCCGTCGTTTCCTGCGGCAGTTAGAGATCAGTTTTGGAGATAATCCATCACATTATCAGAAGATCATCAAAGCTCTGCAGACCGGTCCAGACCTGAGTCCAACCAGCATCCATGAGGTACACCAGCTGTACAAAGTGACAACCATTAAACTAGCCGGTGGTAGAGGTGAGAGGCCAAAGGGGACAGCTGCAGGAAGTTGGTTATTATAGTTTGTAAGCAGGTAGAGCTGATTGAGATTAATTAAACATTTTGACTGATTGTTGCACTTGAGTCAAGATTTCCTCATCCTCCTCCTTTCTTCCGTCAGTCTCATCGTAATGCAGAAAGAGTCTGACAGCTTGTTCTCTCTCTGACTGCATGGAAACTAACACAGAGTAAAAACACAGGGCCTCGTTTATTCTAACCTGTCATTGATCACATGTTTGTTTATCATGAAATTATTAATCTGTGTCTCTTAAGAATGACACCTGGTAAATCAAGGTAAAATTCATGTGTTTCAGCTGAAAGCTCAGATGGCCACGCTGCTAAAAGGCCACACCCATCTACAAGCTGAATTCTGGGTATTTTTTGACGAGCTCCGCCCACCTCCAGCCCGCCCAGGACAGTTCGAGGAAGCTCATTGGCCAGAGGACGGAGGGTCAGATGGTGGAGAGGTCGTTGGCCAGGTGTCAGGAAGTGGCACCTGCAGCGGTTTCGAGGAAGTGACGCTCCCAGAGCTTGAAGAGGAAGAGGAGGGGCATAAGATCCAACCAATGACCAGCCGGCGTCAGAGGAGGAAGATGGATGCCCACAGAAACTACAAGGTCTGAAAACACACTGGGGCGGCTGTGGCTCAGGATGTAGGTTCGATCCCGCCTCCTCCTGTCCATATGTCAAAGTGTCCTTGGGCAAGACACTGAAACCTAATTGGCTCCTGGTGGAGGCCAGCACCTTGCATGGCAGCTACATCACCAACCAATAAGGGAGCCGATAAGGTTGAAAAATGCTATATGTGAAGTGATGTGATAAGTGAAGTCCATTTGCCATTACATGGAGGGTACTTTTAGTGAGCTTTCACTCATGGACTTCTCTGATTCAATTCAGTTTTATTTATATAGCACTTGTTCATATAGAGCATGTCTAGACCGACTATATATGTATATGCTGCTCTCACCCTACCCCCCTCCCAGATCGGGACCAGGGCATCACTGTGCTCCTGGACAGTCTGAGGTGCAACCTAGTGGCATCGGATGGACCGAAACATAATGTCCCAGAGGTTCTATTGGATTTAGGTCAGGTGAGCGTGGGGGCCAGTCAATGGTATCGGTTCGTTCATCCTCCAGGAACTGCCTGCATACTCTCACCACATGAGGCCGGGCATTGTCATGCACCAGGAGGAACCCAGGACCCACTGCACCAGCGTAGGGTCTGACAATGAGTCCAAGGATTTCATCCCAATACCTAATGGCAGTCAGGGTGCTGTTGTCTAGCCCAGCGGTCCCCAACCTTTTTTGCGCCACGGACCGGTTTCATGTAAGACAATATTTTTACGGACCGGCCTTCGGGTTTGGGGGCATAAATATATAAAAATAAAATGATATGACCGGCATAAAAACAAAAATAAAGTGGATAAAAAATACAACTCACAATGACGCTGAATTAGTGGGAGCCCTGAGGTTGTGTCTTTGCAACGAGCCGGTCAAATCTAGGGGTAATGGGAGACAGTGAGACCCGAAGTGTGTTCCTTATGTCCAGTCTACTCCGTAATTTTGTTTTGGTCGCTGTCACTTGACGTGTCAGGAGACACAGACGCACAAATGGATGTATCCAGTCATTTTTAAAAATAAAACATCTTTCAGACTCTGATAATCAATAAAATATTTTTTAATTTCATTCTCTGCGGCCCGGTACCAAATGACCCACGGACCGGTACCAGTGGTTGGGGGCCACTGGTCTAGTCTGTAGAGGTCTGTGCGTCCCTCCATGGATATGCCTCCCCAGACCACTCCCCATCACTGACCCACCACCAAAGCCCACCAGAGGATGTCAGGCCCTCAGGCCTCCCTCGTGAAGTCTGTTTCTGATTGTTTGGTCAGAGACATTCACACCAGTGGCCTGCTGGAGGTCATGTTGTAGGGCTCTGGCAGTGCTCATCCTGGTCCTCCTTGCACAAAGGAGCAGATACC
>JAVQJF010052413.1:0-14257 GCA_036023855.1 Gadopsis marmoratus | reverse complement strand
GAAACCACTACACAATCAAGGAGACACGAGGGTAGCAAAGACAGGACACCAACGCAGACACAGGACCAAAAGCAATAAACACATGAAACACAGTCACACACCCAGACGGGACATAACACTAACGGGCAGCGGAGATGTGCAAGGGGGGTGACCACGACTATGGAAAGTGTGGAGAGGGGGTGCTACCAAAATGCTGTAACTGTGGAACAGCTCATATTGTGGCTTATGGTGGGTGTGAGGTGATGAGACGGCAGAATGTAATCTAGAAAGTAAAAGAGTAGAAAGGAGGATACTTATGCAGAGGCTGTAAGGGTATCGAGAGGACAGGACAATACTACTAAGGAACAAGGGGCGGTGGGATATCAAGAGCTACTACAAAGACCAAATTACAGGATTTATGTGGACAAAAGGGCTTTAGAAACATTTATTGCAGGGGTGATTAACAGTACAGCTGAAGTAAAGTCAAATACTGATCAAATACCTTTATCAATTATGCCCCAAATCTTTGGAACACACTGCCAACAGATATCAGGGAAGCCAGCTCGCTACACATCTTCAAGAGCAAGCTTATAACTCATATTTTCACTTTAGCCTTCAATTAGCTATCTGCAATAACCTTTTTAGTTGATTTTAAACATTTTAAAATTTATAACTTTATTTTAAGAGACGCGAGGAAGAAGTGAAGGTTATAAGGGAGAAAGAGGAAAATATTAAGAGAGAGCTCAGGAAGACAGGAGACTGGAGGAACAGGAAACAAGAAAGGAGAATTGAGGAAGTAGAGAAAAAGGCAAAAAGAGGAAGAGGAAAGGATCAGGGTGAAGGAGGAATTGGCTAAGTAAGAGAGTAGTGAGTGAAAGCAAAAGAGACACCATGCGATTGTGTCGGGATAAATAGGACTCAATGAGATTAGTCCGGGTAAACAGGACTCAGTGTGATTAGTCCAGGTAAACAGGACTCAGTGTGATCAGTCCAGGTAAATGGGACTCAGTGTGATTAGTCCAGGCAAATAGGACTCAAAGAGATTAGTCCGGCTAAATAGGACTCAGTGTGGTTATTCCAGGTAAAATGGTAAAATAGAAAAAGAAAATAATAAGTAATAAACCTTGGTGAATGAGTGACATGTACACTGTGTGAGTGCTTGGTTTGTCGAAGCAGCAGATGAGGGGAAACCTAACGGTGTTAACGTAACCTAATTGTCTGTTAAAGTAGATGCCAAGACGGGTAATTATTGTGGTAAACAAAAGTCTGAAATTTTAGATGGAGATGCAAGAGAAAGAGGAAGTAGAAAAAAGATAAAGACAGGAAAAGGAAATGATCAGGGTGAAGGAGGAATTTTTAAACATGATTTTAAATTTAGCTTTCCAGGTTTTACTTTTCTTAACTGGTTTTTCTGTTTTCTTTTAAATATGCTATTTTTATGTTTGCCATTTCTTATACTCTTTAATGCTTTTTACTTGCTCTTAAATATTATTCTGTTCAAGTTTTATTTTTCTTAACTGCATTTCTGTTTTATGGCTTTCTATTCTGTAAAGCACTTAGTGTATTTAATATCTTTGTTGTAAAGCACTTTGAACTGCACTTCTTTTATGAAAGGTGCTATATAAATAAAGTTTATTATTATTATTAACATTATCGGAATATTTTCTAAATTTTTTTTTAGAATTAACGTTTAATTGTGCTTAAAATATCCGATACTGATCATTTTCAAAATATAACTTGATGTTTCAAATATACATTGATTAGCTACAGTACTGACCTTGCAGGGAAAAGACATCTCTATTCCATTTCAGTTGTTATCTGTAAACCTGCACTCAACAGGATTTTCTAGTAGGAAGCTTTCCTATAGACCATAAATACATATATCTATAGACAACCCTTTGCTGTCATTTGTGTCCACAGTATTTGACAGGACACATACTAAATCAGTGACCTTCCTATAAAATGACCACCTGGCTTCTTGTTCTGGGCACAGACAGACCAGCCTATGGTGCTTCTGGCTGCTATCCTATGGTACACAGCAAAGAGGAAAAAGGAAAAAAGAGGGTTCCGACAGGCGAATGCCTTGAACCCCACTTTGTTAGTAAAGGCAGTTTGAGTTTTCATCTGATTCTGGCTCGGGTGTTTGAGTCCATTACCTGCTGTTCAGGTCTACATCAACTGCCGACATCATGTTTCTGTGAGCAGAGTTTCAAAAACTGAGACTTAGTCAGCAAGCAGACTAAGAGATCAAATGAATCAAACTTAGGACAGATGAGTCCTGACCTCTGTGCCCTTTAAAACTGAGGTTTATTTTCCTTTTGAACAAACACTAAAAACTGATTCTTAAGCTAATTTCAGACCGCTACAGTTTGCCCATAAAGGGTCCAAGTGGGTGATCTCAGTGTGGCAGTGTGCAGACTAACCACATATTCGAAGACCAGAGTCAGAGTTTCCTTGGTGTGGATGATGTCATGGAGGAGCACGATGTTGGAATGCTTCAGGCCTTTCAGAAGAGATGCTGCAGAAACAGAACAGACAGAGACAGAGAGTTAATGTGAAGCACATTTTGAGATACCAGAGGAATTGTTATAATATATGCCTGCATTAGCTGCATCATTAGAATGCAATACAGGCCCTCTATAAGCCTCACGACATACGTACAGGGAATTAAGAAAACAGAAAAAGAAAATACAGGGTGGATTTACTGCGTTAAGTTCTCAAACTCATTTGTCAACACATTCATGATGTAATAGACATTTTTGATAAGTAGAGCAGTGAGGTGATGCGTCGGGGAGATTCAGAAGAATTTTCCATTACTTTACTGGCTAAGCTTACTCAGTCTTACTGAGGAGGTTGGGTGTGATCAGCATATTCTGGAACAGAAATGTAAGACTTTCACGTGTGAGTCCCTTCATCTGCGTAAAACCTTGAGTGCAATCTGGGGATATAATAATAGAAAGAGCTATAAAAAAGCAGTGAATTTCTTTGCCATCAAAAGGTTTACAGAATTTGCATGGGCTAGTTTTGCATGAGAAGATTCTACACCTCCTTAACCCTTGTGCAGATTCACATGAAAAGGGGTCAAGGGAGCTACATTCAATTTATTTAGAAACTAAAATTTGCAGCTTCTTACAATGACGATATTTTCCATTTTATAATACCAAACGCAAAGGAATTTGCAAGTTGAGGTTGGTTGATTCATTAAACTAAAACCTCAACTTGACATTCACTAGAGCTGTAGAGTTGAGACCTGGACTCACGTCAGAATAAATTCACAAAACTGACACTTGACTTAGCTGGGGCTTGACCCCCTGAAGACAAGCAAGAAAAAGCTTTTGTGTATCAAGTTTTGACATGGTTTAATCAATAAGGAATTAGAGAAAAACAAAAGAACATCCTCTAGGCAGTCCTTGCATATACCTTGAATGTTGTTTTACCAAACCAATGCGTCTCACAAAATAATTAAAAAACAGCTTTGAAAGGAAGGTGTCCGAATGCTCAGCTTTCATATAAATTAACTTGCATCTTGACATGCAATTTGCTTATGGTAACCAATGACTTGACTATTAACAGTTTCTTACACCATTCCATCCATTATCTATATCCGCTTTTCCAGAGGGTCCGGGGTGCTGGAGCCAATCCCAACTGACACTGGTACACCATGAACAGGTCGCCAGTAAATCGCCGTGCTGACAGACAAACATTCACACCTACGAGTTGTCAACTAAACTAAGCTGCATGGTTTTGGATTGTAGGAGGAAGCTGGAGCGCCTGGAGAAAACGGAGGAACATGCAAAGTCCACACAGAAAGGCTCCAGCCCAGGACCCTCCTGCTGTGAGGTGACACCACCGTGCCGCCCATTCTTCCACCATACCAAGAGAACTGAGAGAGTTTTATGATCTTTATGATTTCAGTCCTAGTTGATTACTGGGGGTAATGGCAAGTGTGGTATAATAATACATGTTCCTAGAGTTTGGTTTGAAATGATCCCTATTACACATAATGTCTGCATGCACTGGGTATTGTCTTCGACATCGTATTCAGTAGATATATGCATTGTTTCTGAGAATCCCTTGCACAAGAAGCAAGTTGGACTCTGCAAAATAACAAGGAAAACTACCATATTGAAAGACAAATTTGCAAGCAAACAAACAGCTGACAGAAAAACTCATCTAGCCACAGTCAGGCAATACAGCGGATAGTTTCATTAGGACAGAATGTCAGAGCGGCATAATAAGTGCAGTTTTTATTGTAAGACATAAGTGGGATTTTCAGATGGGTGCCAATGTGATTAAATTAGCAAACACAAAGTTCTTTTTCAAGGGCACAGGGAGGCTTTGACGGACAGATTCACAGAGAGCCTGCAAGTGACGGAGCTTCATGAATACATTCACCCTGTGTGAGTACCGAAAGGTTCCCAGAAAAAAAAAAAATCAGGTAAGGCAGGACTCATCCCAGTAAGCAGGAGGTCAGAGATACAGTCAGATACCTCAAACATCCTGTCACCGTCTGAAGATCTCCATCCCAACCACCCCACCACTCTTAATGGGCATAGGTGTGTGCAATTTTAATACACATGGGCACACACACACACACACACACACACACAACTCCCCCCATATTACTTTACTCAGCAGCAGTCTGTATTGCTGCTCACATATCAGCACTGGGAGCTTCCTGCTCAGTAATTGCTGAATGAGTTCAATTTCAAACTGCCTTTCTGATCTGTTCACAGGACGAGTTTGCTGTGTCTGTGTGTGTGTGTGTAGCCCAAGATGGTTCTCAATATATCAGGCCTGAATCATACACACACAGATTCATTTTCTTATTTAAATTTAAATGCCACTGTTGTCCATGTGGAGGAGTGCTTCACATACACAACTGATGGGACATACACCTGCACTTATACATATGAATGGACAACTGGTAAGTTCCTGGGATGTCAAACATCTGAATACAGAGCAAAATTTAAGGTCTGTATGACTTTGGCCCAGAATGGGCACCATGCATTTTTTTTCCTAGCAATTATTAAGTTAGGTTAGGTATGTTTACAGCAAAAACATTTCCATCTGCTATTGAGTGTTTTTATAATTAATAAATGAAAAACATCTGCCAAATCAGTGAAATGGTTTCAACCTGTTCCCAATACAACTCAACTCATCTTGACCACCCAGCCAGTACAGTGGTGCCACGAGCGATGCGACCACCCCAGGAGAAGGGCCAGAGAGATGGGATAAGAGCTAAACTAACCCAACTTGGATCTAAGGCTGCTCCACCTCTGGCTAATGTCCGGTCGCAGGAAAATAGAATGGATGAAATAAGAGATAAGATGAGTGAGGCTAACCCAGCAATGGGAAATCAGAGATTGTTGTACCCACATCTTTACAGAGACCTGGCTCCAACACGACATCCTGGATCATGCTATTGAACTCGACATGTTCTGTTCTGACAGAAGGGGAGACGTACTCGGTTTACATCAATAAAGCTTGCTGCTCAGATGTTGTCAAAACTGATGTCGAGTTTTGTGTTGTTTTTTTATATTAAAATGCAGACAATATTATTATGTGCTGCTGTTTGCGTTTCCAAATGCACTACAGAATTATTACTTTCTTGGTATATACATGTATGGGTATACTGTATATGCATGTAAATAAATGCATATATTGTTTTATTTATTGTGTTTTATTCTATTCTAGATTTTAATATTTGTATACATGTTCTGTGTGTGTAGCATGAGGGGGCTACAACATACATTTCATGTTGTCAAATGATTCCATAAACAGTCTGATGACACAAGATACAGCAGGTGGGTTATTTTGTGCACTTGTGTCACTTGTTAGAAAGTGGGTGGAGGGGGTGGGGGACATAAAGGACAGTGGTCTGCTGTTCTACTTTGATCACCTTAGGACAACTTGCTTGTGATAGAACAGTCTGCTCTGTGTACTGATCCTTGGATGTGACACCTGTCAGCTCAAGACAGAGATGTTGTGGGCCAGGGTTCATTCTGATATCCCTCCCTCGCTCTCTGAATGCTCTGTGAAATTATAAGTCTGCTCCCCGCGCACAGGTCGGTGTATGATCTGTCCGTTCAGCTGAAAACGATTGACTCTGTGTGCTCGCTCTCTCTTTGATTACCCTTTCTGATTGCTTTATTCTTTTGTATTAATTAAATATACAAAAGACAACTGTCTGCTTGATCATCATTTTATTTACTCACTTCTTCACAAAGGAAATACACAATTTCCACAACAATCAACACGATGGATGATGTATATTCACAAACTGACCCAGGTATAACCCTTTAACCCCGGCTCAGGCCTCTGACTGATGCCCGACCTCCTTCTCGCTCCTCTCCCCCTTCACGCCCTTCCTGACCCCACCTTGTCTTAGTTGTTCCCAGAAAAAGAGTCCTAGTCGGAGCCTCTGTAAATCACCTTGATATTGCATTTTATTATTCCCTGTCATCAAACGTCCACCCAGTCCGGCCGTGTTCAACGGAGGCTGCTGAGCCCGGTTCTGTTGCCCGCTCACCTGGCTCTAGTTCTGGTGCCCATCTGGTGCAGCTCCTCACCAGCATTCCATGCTGGGTCCCCCCCTTGCCCCTGGCCTGAAAGCGCCCTTCCCCTGGCGGTCCAAAGCTCCTGTGCTAGCGGTGTAAACACCAACACTGTCCCGGTGCTCCAAGCGCCCAGTCAGGGCAGAGTCTGCAGACTAGGTAGGACAAGCTAGCTGCAGGGCTAACGGCAGCTACAGTTTGCATTAGCGGGTTAAATGCCCCATATCACTGTATTCCAAGCTACTGTAGCTGTCATATTTTGCAGGACCTGCATGAGTGCAGCTTCCATGGGAACGTAGCATAAAGAGACCTGGATACGGCGTCAAAGTTGTAATTACACAGTTTGGCCACTATGTCAAATTGGCTTCAAAGCCTGGCTCAGCTAAGACTCTTCTCATGAACTAATGGTTCTGTTGGCAGGGGGGGGGGGGCAGCCCTAATTTAAGCAGAGCAACAGTAATCACCCCTGAACCGCTTACCTTCTCTTATGGCTGTGAAGGGCGTTCCTTCCTCCTCTTGCAGACGAATCACCTTCAGAGCCACCAGCTTCCCATTCACCCTGGCAACAATGCAGAAGAGTGTTTTTTATTGTGAGATTTATGTGTGAGATGAAAAAATAATCTATTAAAATCAGTAAAGCCGGAGAACAGCGAGGATTGTTAAATCAATGAAATGTAATTTAGCAGCAGTGGAGTGAGACCCGGTACGAGGCCACAGGATTACAACTGAATGAAGCTCACCCATCAAAGCTGTTGTAGTGACGAGCAATGCAAAATAACATAATTGCTGAGGAGATTAGAGTCTGTGGAGTTTCATACGTTTACAGTGTGTGAACTTTTCATTTTCTAGAATTTAATTAGAAAGAACCTGGAGCGAAAGCACCACACCATAAAAAGTGGAACATAAGTACTGAATCAATGGATTTATAACATCCATCCTAGTGATTAGAATAAAATAACTTCCACTGCATGTGTGGGATTTGCAGCTCTACAGAGAGGACAAAACATTACTGTGCAACTGTTATTGCTGTTCAATTTAATAAATTAATTCAGTTACAGAACTGATTCAGTATAATTAAATGTAATATTCACTGCCTGCATGAGTAGCTCTTATGACCTATACAGAAGAGTGACGGGATTAGGTGCGATTGGACATTCACACACTACTTACTTGCTCTTTCCTTTGTAAACTGTAGCATATGAGCCCTCTCCCAGTTTCTCCAGCTTTTCATAGGAATCCGCCTTTCCAAACTTTGGGCTTGTAGGCTACGGAAAAAGAAAGAGATATGAAAATGAAAGATAAAAGCATGAATTCAGTAACGCAGAAAAGAAAGCCTTCGGAGGATCTCACAGAAGACATTACTAGTATTTGAGCGATAATGAAATCAGGAGGTTCCCCACTGCATCATCTGGGATGTGTAATGTCGGTGAAGAGGAGGAGAGAAAATATCAAAAAGTCTTCATGTCAGAACTCTGAAGACCATTTTTCACTTAATCGTACGCTCATAACTTTTAGCTCCCAGAAAGAGAGAAAGAAAACGAGGCCCAAAGCTGAATGTGTTCATATCCAACTCTTATGAAAAAAAGAGGAATCAAGCTCAAGTCTAAACGTGAACAACCGGCAGCTTGAAAAGGAAAGTCTTGGTCCACTTCCAGACTGGAGCGGTTTGTTTGTGGTCTGAAAGCAAATGCACCAAGTACAGTGTTTTATGAGTGGACATGTGATTTGCAGCATGACTTCTAAAGAACTACTATCGAATCCGTCTGCTGATTGGGAACTTTTTGGGAATTGATCTTACTAAATCTGTATAAGTGATGTAGATTTATGCAAATTATATAACTTTGCTGAACAGTGATCACTGTGACCCCAAGTGATAATTAAGGATATTGATAAATGTTAAAAATGCATTGCAAGTAGAGTGTAGAGTAAAGTGTCAGGGACCAGAGACAGTGATATCCTTTGCACAGCAATATCATTGTAAAATCTGCAACAACAGGTACTATAAGCCGCTGTACTGGTACCAGAACAAGTTGGACTAACAGTAGCAACAAAACCACACCTGAACAAAAGTACACTGAAATGAGCATTTATTGCTCATGAATTAAGCTTTTCTTTTGGTAAAAAAAGGAGGTGCTACTTAGTCTCACTTTAAGTAAAATTATTGTAACAGCCAATTTCAAAACCAAGCTAAATACGGTCTCTTGTAGTGTAAGAAATACTTGGATAAAACAGCTAAATAACTTAAAATTTTGAATAGATTCCTGGCTAACATCACCTGCACCAATGTTAACAGGGTTATAGACTGTCACAAGGTATAACCTGTATATCCTGCAAAACACAAACGCTTGTGTATGCCAGTGCTTTATTTAAAAAAAGTATACCCAGGCGTGCCTACACTAATGAGCTAATTAGCATTAAATTGGAAACTATTTTATTTGTTTCTTTTCTAGTGTTATAATGCTAACGTTAATTATAAACAACCATTATTAATTTGCAATTTATCTAACTTTGCACGTTGTGGGACAATAATATACATTAACAGCAAAAATCATGTGTTTTTAGTATGAACACCGACTGATTGTTATGTTTTTAGCATGTTTGAGTTTGTCTCTTTTCCAGTGTCTCAAAACCTGCTTAGATTCAGTGTGTGGTAAAGCATTGGCACACAGCTCTGGTGTTCATTTAGTCATCAAAAGAGCATTTGCCTACCGCGCTCTACCCTTATCTCTGGAATGGCCTTCCATTACACGTTAAAGAAGCACATTCAGTGGAAATCCTGAAATCAAGACCAGCCTTTATTCACTTCATTACTGCCTAGCTTAGAACTTAGTCGAGTGCATCACTTTTTCAAACATCCATTTAACAACGATGCTTTTAATGTGGATGCTTCATTTTTATTTCATGATATTCAACGATATTTAACGTGGCTTAATTTAAATTTGTAGTATATTATTCTCTTGCTGTATGCTCTGTCCTGTGTATTCTCTTTAATTGTAAAGTGTATTGGGACCATGGCACATGGTGATTCTGCACTTTTAATAAAAACTGATTCATTGATTGATATGACGATGACATTGCAATGCTCGAATTCACAATACTGCCATTATTAATTTATCTGGAAGCAAATCCCAGACTCTTGGGTTTATAGAAGGCAACCTTCAATCAACTCAGCTCTAACATCACAACACACACCTCCGTCATGTCTAAAGCATGTCGTTGCTACATCTGCACTGTCCTCACTGTTTTATCTTCCCTCTGCTGTTATTTCAATATCCTCTGCAACTCTACTAAGCTCAGCAATTCTCAAGGCTTCTCTAAACAAATTAGACTTCCTCTTGGGATGAAGCAGGAAGTGTGACACTATCTGTGAAACAACTCAGTAGGACAGTAAGATATTCTCCTCCTGTTGTCCCGAGGAACCTCTCAGAGAGACTCACGCCGCCTCTCTCAGTGACGCTGAGATCGGACTACAAAGAGATTCCTTTAAGTTGCATTTTTCATCCACAATTATAGCATTTCTTCTGTCTACAGCAGGGGTGTCAAACTGATTTTAGTTCAGGGGCCACATTCAGCCTAATTTGATCTCAAGTGTAAAATCACAGCATTCTAATAATACCATGCCTGAGTTTATCATGTACACATGTGCAGTACAGCTGTTCACAGTGGATCTACAAAGGCACAAAACATTTAGTCTCAGGGACTTAGAACTGAAAAATATCAAATTGAACTTTATGATTAAAGTACTTGCCTTATACATATACATTTACAAACTTTAAGAACAACATTTTGTTGCATTACAATAATGTCCACACTCCACTAACTAATGGTGACAACCTGTTGTTATGGCAACGTCATGATGATTTGATCAGAATGAACGCACACAGAGAGTGATGGTGTGCACACACACATGCAGCTCTGTGTAGGCTTCCAGTCACATATAGTAAATCACATTAGCAACAGTCAAGACAATACAATGTTCTGGATTGGCTTGCAGTTTTGACCAGATCCAGACCGCGGTCTAGACTTTGAGACGCTGTGCTCTATGAATGTACACATGTGCACCCACGTTACACGCACGTGGGAGACGTTTGCCTTCAAGGATTTCTGCGAGAAAGCCTTTCTAACACGTGTTTAATGTTACTGTGGCAGTTTGGTTAGGTTTAGGCACCAAAATACTAAAGTTATAACCTAAAGTTTAGTCAAGTACTTTTAGTGCCTAAACCCAACCAACCGTAGTACTGCCAGAAAGCCTTTCTTAGTTAGGTTTAGGCACCAAAACTACTTGGTTAGGGTTTGGAAAAGATCATGGTTTGGGTTAAAATAATAAGTTATGTTTCACACAGGAGCAGTATCCTGGGTGAAAGTCCGGTGTTTAACCCATTCATCCACCCAGACATCCTCACTACACAGACGGTGCTATTTATACTACGTCACCTGACTTCCTAAATGCTTTCTGGCAGAAGGAAAACTTTTCCCATGTGCCATGTGCACACACACACACACACACACAAGTAAGTGGCTGCAGATGCAAATGTGCAGTGCATGCAAGCTAGGTCAGAGTGGAACCAGGAAGAAGCTCTGCAAAATGGACTTTGATTAATACCTTGAATGTAGACACATTGTTTTTTTTCATTCTGCTGGAAGTTTACCTCACCACTGTGCTGAGGCGAAAGTCTAGACAATCAACCATCACAACAACCACAATGAGATCCTTAGATGTAATCCATAAAGTGATGTAACAGTTTGGTACAGTAGCTGCACTGTAAGCTGCACTGTATGGAGGAACTGAGTGTGTGTGAGTCTGTGTGTTTGTCTCAGCCCTGCTGTTGTCACCTGGACTAGAGTGCAGTATTAGATCCAAGCCGATTTATATTAAGACCCAACAAAACAGTCTTCCAAGGATGCATGAAGATTATAGTGCTGCTAAGATTCTCAGACACACATCTGTGTGTGTGTGTCTGTGTGTGTGTGTGTGTGTGTGTGTGTTTCTGTGTGTTTTTCTGTGTATGTATGTGGTGGGAAAAATGCCAAAGGGGCTGTGACAAGTATCACAGTTGTGATAGTTAGCTTCAAAATCTGGTCACAAAATTGTATATTAAAGGTCAAACCTTTAGCTTTGCATGTAAAATGGAATGTTAAGATATGAGTGGTTCTTCAATGTTCTACCATCACATTTTGCATTTATTTAACTGTTTTTTGTTGTAGTTGACAATAAGAAAAATGTCACTTGACTCATTGAAACCCCCATAGAAATGTAAGCATGTATGTATATACATGCAGCAGTGGAGCAAATGGGCTCCCTGGGCTCCCCTCCCTCTTCCTCACTGTGTGCAGGAAGGGCCGGCAGAAAAGAGAAAATCAATGCTTGGCGTCTCAATGAATGTGGCGAGTGCTGGATTGATCGCAACTCTAAATTGGGTCAACAGGATTGTCTATTTAAAGGGCAAGACCCCTTAATCATCGTTTTAGCTGAGATAGACTCTCAGGCACGCACTGTTCCATCACTAACAGGCCGTTATCTCCACCTCAAGGCAATGAGATCTACACAGCACATACCAACATGTTGGAATACACACATGCTTGAAGGATAGTGATACATGTACGTGTGTACAAACTGAATGAACACACGTACATGTAATACAGTTCACTATTACTACTGTATTCTTCACACACAATAATCACAGACAATGGAAGAATATGTACGTAGTCTCATCTTTAATGTGACACATACAGTATGTTTCTGATGTGACATTCTGCTGGTTGGATGTGGCCGCCACCATGTCAGTGGAACCAGATAATCCAAAGTTAGGCATATAAATCAACTTAGGTGGGATGTATTTGCAGTAAAGTTACAATTTTCAAACTCACCACCCAAACATAGGGAGAAATTAAATGAGCTCTGACAGCGAACTTCTGGTGGAAAAGATTTATTTTCTGTGAAATCACAAATGACTTTGGGGGGTTTCCCATTCACTGCAATACAGCTAGAGTTCACAGAGATTCGAACGCCTTAAAAAGCAGAATGGTAGTCACTGGTGTGGGCATGTTGTTGCAGGTACTAGGGAGAATATGAAATATGAATATGAATATGAAATAGATGCAGGTGCAGTTTGAGTAACAAATCCATTACTTAGAAGGTTTACCAAGGCACCAAAATCTAGAAGAATGGTTTATAAATACTATGATACAGGATCATACCACTCGAGAATCACAAGGTAAACAGTGGAATTATGATACGCACTTCACTTTACTAAGTCATGTACGGGAATGATTGATCAACACAGCGAGGTGCCAGATGACATTGCTCTGTGTTGCAACAAAAGTTGAGCCAAGTTTAAATTCTGTGCCCTCTGTGTTGGTAGCCCTGCTGTGCCAACATCGCGGTGTCACTGAAATAATCAGGAGACAGCATTTTTTGATGCAGTGAGTCATGCAGCCTTCCATTACCTTCAATTTCCACTTCAAACACAATAACCTCAGTCTCCTCACATGTTGTGAGTAGTTAAAATGTGTTTTTAGGGCAGAGTCACTCAGTTTTAACAACAGGTAGAGTTAAAATCCTTATTGTGGCATTCAGTTTTTAGTTTAAGATAAGATAAGATAAGATAAGATAAGATAAACTTTATTAATCCCACAGGGGGAAAATATACTGTTACAGCAGCTCAAAAATCAGACAAAATTAAATAAAACACAATTAAAAATTTTAAACATTATATACACACAATACAATAAATATAAATGACATAAAAAACAAGACTCTAAGGTGCATGTAAAGTCATCTGTCCTATTGTGATGAGGTCGTGGACAGTGACCCAGCTGATTATAGTGCAGCGTTATACAGTCTGATTGCGGTGGGAATGAAAGACTTGCGGAAGCGCTCCTTCTTACACTTTGGGTGTAGGAGTCTGTCACTGAAGGAGCTGCTTGAGGCCCCCACAGTTTGATGCATCGGATGGGAGGTGTTGTCCATGATGGCGGACAATTTAACTCTGGCCCTCCTCTCCCCAACCACCTCGATGGAGTCAAGGGGGCAGCCACAGACTGAACTAGCTCTTTTTATCAGTCTATTAAGTCTGTTTTTGTCCCGCTCAGAACACCCCCCTCCCCAACACACCACCGCATAAAAGACCACAGATGCCACCACAGTCTCATAAAAAGTTCTCAGCAGCTGCCTGCTTACAGTGAACGATCCCAACCTCCTTAGGAGGTATAGACGACACTGACCCTTCTTATAAAGAGAGTCAGTGTTATTCGCCCAGTCCAGTTTGTTGTTTAGGTGAACACAGGTACCTGTATGTCCTCACCCTCTCGATTCCAAGTCCCTGGATGTTCACCGGTGCAGTGAGGGAGGGTTTTTTGTGTGTGGCAGACCATGCTGGAGGCATGGGCCATGGGGCTCCAGGAGGAGTCCAGGCCAAGTCTGGGAGGGCATGTACGTCCCGGACAACCACGCCCCTCCCGGGTTGGGGCACAGCTGTGTATCGTTAGGGAAGAGCAGGAAGACCAGGAAGACTGGGGAGAACCCAGCCGCACATCAGAGACTGAGACCGAACTAGAAGGATAATTTATGTTAACTTTGATCCTTATCCCTGTTCCCTCACATGTTGTAAATAAAATACCTTGGTTACACGCAGTCTGAGTACTGAGCATCATCCTTTCGGTGAATCTTACCTCTCGGACCGGGCTGGCACGTTACAAGTTCTTAAGTTCCAGCTTCGTCA
>JAVQJF010052401.1:0-13564 GCA_036023855.1 Gadopsis marmoratus | reverse complement strand
CTCAGACAGATGCTGCAGGTCAGTTCATCCTCCAGACTCATCAGAGAAAACGGACTCTCGTCCAGCTCGGCCATGACGAGACTTCAGCTGAGGCTGCGGGGGGAGAATCGAAACTTAACTCGTGGGCTGCATGAAAACGAAAGCAAAGACACTCGCTGCGATTCAGAACCACAGCAGACAGGAATCCTTAACGCGGACCGCCTTTCCTTCGGTGTGGCGCATTTGTTTTATAGCAAGAGAGCGGCGGTAAATTAAAATGTCGGTGTGTCACCAAACGAATGTTGAGACGAGCTCCGTTTGAGAGGTCACGTGTAAGCAAGACATTGTCAGGCAATTAGGAAAGTAACATATGTTTGGGTTTCATCTCCCACAATACCTTTTGGTCCTCGAGTGTTGACGTTCGGCCGCCGCTTCACAGAGTAAAGAACAGACTCGTTCGAGAGGAGGAAGTGGACGAGACCAGGCGACAGCAGCGGGGGGCGGAGACAGACAGCAGCGGGGGGCGGAGACAGAGAGCAGGGGCCGGGGGCGGGGCGGAGACACCCGGGGGCGGAGACCGGGGCGGGGCGGAGACACCCGGGGGCGGAGACAGAGAGCAGCTGTCAAGTCAGATCAAAGTCAGTGAGTTTCCAGCAGCCTTCAATGAAACACAGGAAGTCACTGAAATATTTACATGTTGTTAGATCGACTTGTAGGCAACCTGTAGTCTGCGGACCACGGTCGGAAAGCTGTGGCTGAAATAAACGTTATTATTATCAACCACACAAGATGTGTTTAACAGATTAAACCTTCATTGGACAACATTCAGCCCACAATCTAGCGTTAAAGGTACTGTGTGTAACCTTTTTTGCAAGAGTGAGCTTTTGTTTGCCCAAGGAAACCTATCCTGAGCGACAAGTTAGCAGAAGCACTGAGCCCTGCCACATTAAGAAGCCACAGCATCTCAGCTGCACGTCTACACGTCCGAACTTGTGTTGTTACACTCTGCTGAATCTTCCCACTGAAATGTCCTTGCAAACTGTTAAAACTTTTCCAAAAGGCAGAGCTTTTCTGCTGGAGTGAACGGAGCTGAGCGATTTGATGCTCGGTCATTTGGTAACAGCTGGACAAACTCCTCATATACCATACCAATACCATATCACACACACACACACACACACACACACACACAGGACAGCTTAACAGCTTTATGAGTCAGTCTTAAATTGGGCGTGTATCTCATCCAGCAACCAGCACTTATTTTAGTGAGAAATCTTCAGTTTTGAAAGGGTTCGCCTCTCATTCCCACGGAGGTTGGTAGTGAGTTCACGTGACAAAATGTAAGGTTTGTATGGAAGTGCAGTTAATCTTTATTGTTTATATTGATGCTGAATTGACAATAAGGCTGTCGACAGATGATGCCCTTTATCTTGTGTGTCTACACGTAGAAACACAATGCCTGCCATGAAGCATGGAGGAGGCTCAGTGATGTTTTGGGGTTACTTTGCTGCCTCAGACACTGGGTGCCTGTGATGTGAGCAGGGCACGATGAAATCAGAAGACTATCAATACAATGTGGATTAAAACATACAGCCCAGTGTCAGAAAGCTGTGTCTTACACACAGGTCATGGGTGAAAACAAACCACTGTACCGTTCAGTGGTCTGCTATGAGTCCTGACCTGAATCCCATTGATCATCTGTGGAGAACTGGAGCAGTTTGCTCAAGAACAGTGGGCCAAACTACCAGTGGAGTGTGTGTAGGAACCATATTCAGAGTTACAGAAAGCACTTGATTGCAGTTATTACCTCCAATGGCTGTGCTACAAAATATTAAGTTAAGGTTGTCATTACGTTTGGCTATGCCATTTTCATTTTGTTTCCATAAATAATAGGTTAAGTTGTATATCAAAAGCAAAGTTTCTGTTATATTCAATGTGTGATAATAATGGAAACCACATACTACTCTGTTTCAACTTTATACAGAGTATATGGATTTTTATACAAAAATGACCATCAAAAAATGTTGTCTCCCGGTCGTCTGTGCAATACAAAAACAATGTGTGAAGCAAAAGTCAGTGGGAGTGAAGTAACATTCGCAATACACATAAAGTGCAAACAAGATACAAAACAAGGTATAAACATGTAGTGCAATACACAGGACAAAAACTGTTACAAGATGACGATAGAACTCAAACATTTTTGGATTTGAATCATGTTGCTGTTATTGGATTAGCTCTCAAAATCTGCTCTTTAACAATTGCTTTATTGAGATATTTTTTGTTTTTGAATTATAGAACTAGACAAATATTAGTAACTGCAGAATTACACACGAAAAGCAACAGAGAATCGAGGGGCACCGGCTTCTTTCTTCTCCTGCTCCTCGGAGTCCTCAGAAGAGGAAGAAAGGCAGCAAGACAATGCAAAGAAATAAACAACTTTCTACTTTTAGTTTGAAATATAAAGGAAACACAAAATGTTGTGTGCCCCAGTTTGTTTTTTCAGTAAACTATTTCTTTTAATTCAGTAGTGCATCAGATCTAGTAGATTGTCTGTGTATGTGTGTGCACAACAAGATATAAAATGGTGGAAATGTAAAAAGGGGGGAACAAACAGTGCTTTAGATTACAGCCCGCATACCCTGTAGTTACTCTGTAACTAAACAAGAAGGTAACTAGCACAGCATGTCTAACTTACTCTGTAACTACTGAGAACAATAAGACAACAGTTTGTTTCGATGTTACTTGTCTCAAAACATGGACGAATATTACATTAACTTCACACTTTGTTGTCAGAAGAGTATATATTAATATTAACCATGGCCAATATGACTCATGCCTGGTGTTTTATCTGGCTATATTTGTTTTTACCGTGCACAGAGCTGAGAAAAGGGAAGCTTGCCACTTGAGCTGAAATGCTGGTTGAACACAAGTGCCAGGGAGAAGATTTTCAACATTTGAATGACTTCGAAATTGTCAACATGTGGTTAAATGAAACACAAGTGAGTGACATCTATGGTGGGAGAATTGTGTCCGCTGATGGCAGGCGGAGCCACGAGCCCATAAACGTGCGTCCGGTAAGGAAGTTTACTGGTGAGGTAAGCGACAGCTGAGACAGCCTTCAGAGGCCGACAGTATCCAACACACTGTCCCCTGGACCTTTGTTCTAAAGTAAACGCACAGATGTACCCTGTAGTTGTTTTAAGGACCTCAAAATTATAAAGGAACAATGCAGTTTGCCTGTTTTTGGTTAAATAAGGTCATTTTAAAATAAAATCCCATCAGATTTATTAGGTGACACAGAAGTCATCACTCTATCTTCCCTGAATCGTCCAGAATATTTCTGTTTATGATCATATTGTACTTTGTAATAATAGAATAGGTACCCAGTAGTTAAAAAATAAATACGGTATACATTTTTTGTAAAATCCCAAATCATTACCCCCTTATTCCGTAACAATTCCCCTGTACATACTTGGTAGTATTGTATTGGTACACTGTAAGTACAAAAGATTACACTGTAACTCCGGAGAAATTACGCTGTACGTTGCGGGATGTGATCTAAAGCGTCACCGGATCCTGCACTAAGAAGAATGTACCTGGTTCTTTATTGTCGGCTACTCAATAAAGTTAAACATTTTTAATAGTTTGTAGCACATTGATGAGACTGATGCGATTCTGTCCAAAAGGGGGTTTGCTGTTAGAATCCTCTGAATCCGAATACTGTACAGTCTTTATGAAGACAACACAGATCGACAGCCTAGCAATGGCAAGCATCTTTCATTGATGCATTGCTTTGGTCTGGCTTTACTCTTCACCGATTGGTTACAAAACTCTGAATTTACTGGCTACGTAAAATAGGATGTAAAAAAACTATTGAACAGGTTAACGTGCATAATAAGCGGCGTTTTAAAATGTAACAGCGTAAAAAGCCAGGAGGCCGTATTTTACGCCATTTTATCTACCAAGTACGTGTGGCGACTGACGACATATGATCCCTCTTGCTTACCATAGAAACACACGCCTTCACGTTCAGTCTCACGCTCTCGTGCTGCCCAGATTTGGCCGAGTGAGTGAAAGAGTGTGTGGTCATCTGTAGATTTGTCTGTGTGTTCATGTATTGGCTGTGTGTCTGTAGCAGAGGTTCTTGTGCTCTTTTTTGTCTTTTTGTTTATTTCTGGTTCTTGCTACTTGTGAATTTTCAATAAGACGGTCTAATTTTGATATTGGAAACAACACGTCTTTGACTTTCCTTAGCGAATGAACCTGTGTGGCCTTTATTAGGTTAGCGTGTGTCTGTGTATCTCCCAGGATGGAAGTCCCGGGGTGGCGTAGTCAGGCTACATTCTTAAATCTTAGAATATAAGGTCCGCTCCCACCACATGTGTAAGGTGCACACTTGTTCAAATCCCGATGGTGAATTAAGTCCAAATATGTGCACACGATAAAGCTCATTGGCCATGGCATAGAAATGTCACTCCAGCCAGGTACCCAATGTTGGTAATTATTATGATGCTGAGCTACCACCAGCTATGACTTACTGTAGCTCTTATTTATATATTATTATAACTGAATTCCCCAATATTTTTGATATTTGTTAGATAGCTAGACTAAAATGAAAACTTAACTAATCTCAAACATTTTGATTTCTATGTTAGGGGCCCATGATCCATGATTCCCATGGGGCCCCAAAATTATGGTGACACCTCTGCTGATGCATTAATGTATAAGCAGCATTTTAATGTTGTAGGTGGTGGAGGTAGCTAATTTGAACTATGTGTACTTACATCGATATTATAGATTGCTGGGTGGTTTCATTTATGTCAGTTAATCATATTTTATAATCTGTTATGTTTTCATGTAAACTCTGATTTTGCAAAGTAATTATATCTGCCAATGAATGTATTGGAATATACAGAAGAAGTATAAAGAATACTTTACTACTTAAATAAAGTAGCTGTAGATTTAGTTATGTTCCACCACTGTTAAATTGGCCCACTGCAGAATGCAAAAACACTTTAGGTAGTTACAGAGAAACACTTCAGGTTGTGGTTCTTTTATTTATCAGAAAGGTTTACAAGTCAAACACGTCTGTAGCCGAGATCAAATAAATGCTGAACTCTTGAATATGTTCATAAAATAAACGTACAGGAAACCATAATTGTAACTCGAGGAAGTCGTTTCCCCACAAACTCTATATATGTATTTACACAACGCTGTGATACTGCAGCTGTAAATCTTTTTACCATCAAGGTTCATTTGCTGTTGATGTGTGGCTTTTCAGGATGCGGTGTGTTGTTTTGGCCACTGTTGTAGGCCTCACTGAGCTGCTGAAGGTCCCTCAGTAGGCCTGCAAACTGCTCCTCCTGTGAGCACATAGAAAACAGCCATGAATATGTTTCCGTTGACTCACTCATGTATGCAATCCAACTGCCGTATACTGCCAATGAAGAGGTTTCTACCACGGTGCATCCATAGTAAACCACAGTTCAGGTGAGGACACATTTAAAAGGGCACCAAACACACGATCATGATTAGGTGTCTTCAAATGGCTCTCGCAGCACGATGCAAGTTTTTTTGTTGGTCCAAAGTGTAATATAATTATCTATCTCGTTATCGTCCATATTCTCCCTGCTAATAATGCTGGGATCATGAACAACTGTCTGTATGTGGGACACAGATTGTGCAACTATTCAGCTATTTTGCGTTTGAAGTCTGAGATGAAATGCTTTTCACCTTCAAGCGGCAAAAATGTCCTCATCAAGCCCGATAGATACAAGTTGGGCTGTGTGTAGTAATGAACTACACACGCTTGCTCAGTGTTGGATGGTTCTACAAAGTTCAGTGCAGTTTTACCTGACATGGGGTTGAACAGATAAAAAGTGCCATGTGAACTGTTCCTTTAACAAAGCTTGTTTATTGTCTTTCTCTGTCTTTCTTACCAGCACGTTCATTCGCTCGGCTGCTGCAATGGCAACACCTAGCTTCCTCTCATCTTCCTCCCTTTCCTCCTCGATCACACCCAGCCTGTGACACAGATAGAAGAGATGCTTACATAGACAAGAACAGAAGCACTCGGTAACAAATGATTTGGAAACGTGAAGTAATTTACTGATAATTCTAACAATTCAAACACAGCCTAGACTGCTGCTTTCTACAGCCAGTCCAAACCAAGTATCATTCATTTTTATGAGCAAAAAGCAGGTAAAAATTAAGTATATTTCCCTTGATTACATTTGGTGAGAAATGGAGCATCATGCACACTGTTTAACTCTCTTACCTGAAGGTGGCGCTGGCGAGCTGCTCTTCGCGCACAGCCAGCTGGTTCCGGAGCTCGTTCACCTCTGCCTGCAGAATTACATTCTGGTCTTGGCTTTGGATAATGAAGTCCTCCAGACGCTTTGCCATGTCCAGCTCGCACTCCGTCACCTGCTCTATCCCCAGACGGAGCTCTGATAGCTCTTGAGCATGCTGGTATGTGAATTGAAATGTAATAATGAAATCACACACTATACAGCCACAAAGTATTAATGTCACTTTAGTGGGTAGGAGGTTTGACATACCCTATCCAGTACGGTGAACTGCTCATTCTCAGTCTTCATCTCACTTGACTCCCTGCTGTGGGTGATTTTGATCCAGGGAACTGGTGCAGGTTGACGTTTGATACTGGCGCTCTGAAACAGGATGAAAGATTCCTTCTAAATAGCCACACAAATTCATATTATCTCCGTGTTAACATACACGTTATGAATATTATTATTATTGATGAGCCAACTTGAAAAAGGTCAAGTATTTATCGCAGTGGCATGACGTCACCTGCTCTGCTCCAGTAGCCAAATTAGTCAGGTTCTCAGTTCCTCTCTGTACTCACAGTATTTGGTGATGAGATAAGTGGTTTGTTGGCATCCATCTCTTGTTCATTGTCAGCTGTCGGCAGAGTTTCAGAACTTGTCTGCCTCTTCAAGGCATGTTTGGCGTGGCCGGGACGTCTGTGTGGAGCACTCTGAGTTCTGGTGACTGGCTTCCTCTCTCTCATACTCCTCCGAGGCCTAACATCCCTGTTGAATGAATGTATCACCATAGTTGTTAACAAGTGCCATACATCAAGTGATGGCATTTGGAAAATCTGCAAATCATTTTTGCAGGTTAAACCATCCTATATCTGCATTGTACACTATGTGTATGTATATATCCTGAATTGGGTAAAGGGTACCTGACAGTCAGTGTTGTCTGCTGATAACATGACAGGCCTTTAACATAATGAAATGGTACTTCTTTTGCACATAGTTCATATGATATTCTAAATGTTTAAAGATTGTTCAGGAAAGCCCTTGACTATGATTCTGGCAGAAATTAAATGGATGAATGGATAGCTCATTGGTACAAACACTTAAGGGGCAGTCAGAAATTTCCTTCATGATTATTGACACCTTAAAAGCAATACTGGCTGAACCCAGTAACAGACATACGACTATCATACCCGTCTCGTAGGCCTTTGGAGTCCACAGGAAGCTGCTGGAGGGATGATTGGTGAGGGCTGTACTTGCCCAAGTCTTTAGGTGGAACGTACACTGGCTTGGCTTGTCCCATTTGGCTACAAGAAAGAGCCCGCTTAAGTAACATGTAACAACACAATGTTCAAGTTTGTGATACATCGTAAGTTGCTGACTAGTCAAATAAGATGTAAGCCTTACACATACCTGCTAATCATGATCCGGGGTGCTTGAGGGCCCAGTGATTCTGTTATCTGGTTCAGAATCGAAGGCAGAGGGTGCAGCTTGTCAATTGTGTTCTGAGGAAGAACAAGCTGCATGTTAGGTCCCATTTAGTATACTCTATTCTAACATCTGGATGCACATGGATAACATTTTTACTATCAAGTGTACAGTAAATGAGGGTTTTAAGCAGGCAATTGGAGACTTGTCCTGTTAGGCATGTAAAGTGTAGATGACCTTGTTCAGTTTGGTATGAACCAAATAAT
The DNA here is from genome assembly GCA_036023855.1 of Gadopsis marmoratus. NCBI lineage: Eukaryota > Metazoa > Chordata > Actinopteri > Centrarchiformes > Percichthyidae > Gadopsis > Gadopsis marmoratus. The sequence continues at coordinate 5,607 of JAVQJF010052401.1, read as the reverse complement.
TACTGTCAAATTAGGCTTATACACTCTAATTAGGTCAATCAATCAATAGGCCTAATCATATAACTTAGTCTCTATTAAGACATGGTGAAATTCTGATTACTATTTTATGTAATGAACATCTCTTTGGAATACATTGTAAGACATACATTAAAAGTAGCTCACACAATGGTTGAAAACATGGCCTTCTTACGCAATAACCTTCTGAAACGGACAAACCACCATTCAAACTCCCTTCACGCAGTGACTGGCCAGGTGTGCGGAGGTGAGAAAGTAAGCAGGGGTAGAACGTTTTACTCTAGATCTCTTTTTATTGTTCTCTACTAACTATTTGTAGCACTTAAATAACTATGTCTTCTTCCTCTCTCGTAGGATGGCTGCCTTTTCACCCCCTTTGAGTTTGACCGCTCGGAACAACTACATACACTTTTGCCTTACGTCGCGCAACATGTCGTACAAACTACTTCTTTTCTTTTCTAGTATAACCAGGCCCTAAAGGTTGGGCGGTACCAGCATCCAAGCCAAAAATGATCACGGTTGCCCAGGTATTTTCTGTGTATGTGAGTCTCAAAATAGACTTATGGACACTGGAAACTATACAGCATGCTTAACAGTCTGCTGATCCAATCATACACAAGCTTAAAGTGATAGAACTCATACAATACTGTGAGAATTACACAAACCTTTACAACTAACTACCATACTGCACTCATTGTTTTTCCATCGTACCTGGTCCTTCTGGTGGATGATGTCTACTAGCAGGCCTTGCAGCACAGCCAAGCGCAGAGGCAGGTCCACATATCCATCGAAGGAAGTCATTGGGATTTCTGTGTCTAAACTGGACACTGCTTGTAGAAAGCCCCTCATTCCATCCCAGTGCTGCTGCAGGAATTCGTTCATAAACAGCATGTATTCCTCCTTCTGTCCAAACCTGAATCAGAACACAAGATTTCATTTACTCAAGCCACTGCAGATAAATTAAGAGTCTTTATTCTCATTCTGAGACCGCATGTTTTTCAGTATGTCAAAAGATATTTTGTTCAGGTTTAAATGCACAAAAGTGATGTATTCGATTTTGCCTAGGCAGATAAGATGGCACTCACAGGGTGAAGTTGGCCAAATTCTGGATGACTTTGGCGGTTAAGGTGAGGGTGCGTAGGGTGTTTGCTTCTGGATAAGGCTGTGTCAGACCAAAAAGAGAAGGACTGAGGATAGCAGGACATAAGAAGCGAAGGAAGAGGGAAGCGGAGATGAGACGTTGGCCAATCTCTGGTATGCCCTGGTCTTCACACAGCTCCACCCAGCTGGAGAAGATCTTGTTTAACTCTTCAGGAAAGGATCTGAAGGCAAGAAACATGTCAAGCATCAGCTCTGTGAATTTGACTTGTTCATCAGCTCAAATACCACTAGTTGCCTGAACATGTAATATTAATATAATGTATACATTAATATGTAATATTTGTTATTTCGCGTCTTTGTTCTTTTTATGATGACCTCTCTTCTCTCACCCATGGATCTCGACAATCTTTTGCACCACTTCCTCGCAGGTTTCCCTCAAGTGCCTCTGGTTGTTTGATAGCTCAGATGCGGGACATTTGCGAGGGTCAACTTCACAGTTCTCCACCGAGGTGTAAAGACGATTGATAAAGTCCCCTGCAGTGAAAAAGAAAGCACAGAGTGAAGAAAGAGCAACAGCCCATGACCAATTACAAGAAGCCACCTTTACCCCTGAACAACCTTACCTAGTGTGTCAATGAGGTACTTCTGGCCAACCAGCTTCATGTAATCATCTATGGCTTTAGTGGCCAGTGTGTTCTCTCTGAAGATCAGTGCCTCCTTCTCTCCAAGACGCTCCACTTCTGCGCTGCCCAAATCAATGAGGAACTCCTGAAGCATACACATTAAATTAAGAAAACTTATTTCTTTGTGTTGTGTTGTTAAAAATCAGATTATGTTTTGAGTTGTTTCAAAAACTATGATGCGGTTAGCTTATATGGATTTTCTATGAGACTCATTCTCCACCTTGGCTTTGCCAATACTCTGCAGTACATGGACCAGAGCGCCTGCCAGCTCTTCCTTCTCCTTCACATTCAGAAGTGGCTCCAGGTTTCTGCACATTTCCACATAATCCACCGTCACATACTCGGCAAACTCTTTGTATTTCTCCATAGGCAGCACTTGCAAATTCTGGAAACGGGCCTTGATGCGGAGCGAAGCCTGTGGCCCCAGCAGTTCTTTGTTCCCCACTGTGCCTGAGGTCTTGTATGGAGTGATGGGATACCACTTCTCCTGATAGGTCCTCCCTCGGATCTCAGCTAACGGTATGGCCACGCTGCCCAGTGGGTGCAGGCTGGACTCGTCTCGGGAGTGATGCTTTTTCTTGGGGTCATCTTCTCGGAAGAGGTGCAGAGTGATTTGGGTGACGCAGGGCAGATTGTCTAGCTCAAACAATTCACCCCAGAATAATGGACACCCTCCGGCCACACCTCCACTGGCCCCCAGGCCTCCTGAAGACCCGGCAGAGCTGTCCCCTGCGAGGCTGGAGCGGTTAGACGACTTGCAGACAGCTCGGCTGCTGGTGCGGGCAAACAGGGTCCCGTCCAGGTGTACCTCGCAGTAATAAGATCGTTTGGGTGGCAGATCCTTAGCTTCATTTACCCACAGACTCAGGGAGTTCTCCGTGCGCTCGATGTTATCCTGTGAACAATGAACAATTTAGCTCTTTTTATTAGGATTTTGATTCCACATGACACATTGTACTGGAACAAATGGCTAATGGCTTACCTTATTGGGCTGGGCAACCCGTCTCAGGTCTTCAATCCAACGGTCACGTTCGGCAGCTGAGGAGCAGCCAAAGCAGTGGGTGTTCTCAGAGTTTATCACCTATAAGTGCATTGAAATCAACAGGACCATGTTAGCCTTACTGGGATAGGAAGCTGAAGGCACTGTATGATGCTCCTTGGGGAGCCTGAAGGTGAATCATACACAGAATGTATATGTTGACGTGTACCTCAAAGCAGTACTTCTCCCCCAAAATGGAGCTGTGGACCGGCCTGATGACAGTGCTGGTGTCTGCGCTCAGATCTAGACTCCCAAACATACCGACTGGAATTGACACAGACTCTCGGGAACCATAGTGCCTTATAAATAAACAGAGTAGAAAAAATCTGTCAAATTAGAAGTGATGAACATGTTAAGTGTTAATATTTAAACCTTTTATTACCCATATCATAACAGAGTTATCTCATAGCACTTGTTAATATAGAGCACGTCTAAGCCAACTCTATATTGTTATGCCCCTTGGGACACTATCCCTATGTAGAATGTTCACAGACTGCTGGTACTATGACTATACTGTGATATACGTGATATATAGTATGTATTAATAGATTAGAATCACTTCTTGTCATTGTGATAAGTTTCAGAAAGTAACAGCTTGTAGAGATTCACATTCATGGTCCCCACAGGTCCACATTGACTTTGGTGATCCCTGAGTTTTTCTCAAGTGCTACTGTGACGTTAACATTTTAGGTTTTGTGACATGTCTTGGCAACTATTGGATGGATTGCCATAACATTTGGTACAGATATCGAGGGTGCCCAGACGATGAAGCCAATGGACTTTTCTGATACCTTGACTTATTCTATAGCACCACCATCAGGTCACATTTTTCGCTTATCTAGTGAAATGTCTCAAATTCTACAGCATCCATCTAACATCTATTGGAAGGATCCCCGTAGAGACATGTATGCCCCCCTCAGGATGAATTGTAATAACTCTGGTAATCTCTTAATTTTTCATATAGTGTCATCCTCAGTTCAAAATTTCAATCGGTCCTACTTATAGACTGCATTGTCTTGGCCTTCACAAACATTACAGTGAACCATACCTGCTTCCTTTGTTTAGTCCTATTGGGTTTGGTTGGGTGTTGCTATTCCTCTTTGCCCTGTTCTTCTCAACACGCCGCTTGATCAGAGCCTAAGGGTGAACAAGGCAAGGGTGCTGTATGAGAGCAATTATCTATTACATCAACAGGAAATATGGGGTTAGCTGAAGGATTGTTATCTCTAGTGTGTACAATACTCACCCTTACACCGCCATCTTGGTTCTTTGGCCGAGGCCCTCCCTGCAGGTTCACGTGATCAGGGCTATATTCTAAGTATCAGGAAGAAATGAACACTTTGATGTTGACAAACCAAAAATGGAACTGTTACAATCTTTGTCAAAGCAATTATATATATAGAAATATATACTTTATTTCCAGGGGTTGTGTACATATATATATATAGTTTAAGGGGTTGTGGTCAATACTTCGCATATTTCGAATATATTTTTATGAGTAACTTGCTTCCGGGCATCAAATATCCAAACCAAATTTTCGATTGTCACTCCCTGAGTGCAAACCCTTCTCACAAAACAGCCAGCCAAGATTCAGTCAGTCACTGATCCAATACCACCGCCACCACTAATTTCTGCACTTCCTTGAAGAAAGACTAAGCTAACATTAGTCAAGCTTGTAATATTAGCAAATACTTTCAGATTAGGCCATACAGGATTTGGTTTTCAGCTGGAGCTGCAGCTATCTAATTGCATATACTTTGCTACATTATTATTATTTAAACCCATTTACAGCTCTGCAGAGGATGAAATCAGAAAATCACATGCTGCCATGATTCTGCCTGAGTTGTCTCTTCAGTGTCACTTTTTTTAACCCGTTATTTACTATATATGGTGAAGATATCTTTAAAGTCAACGATGTGAATGTAGAAAATGTTCTCTTTTGTTTTTGCTTACCCAAAGCCCCACCACAAACAATCCAGCGCTTAAATCCCATCATTTAATCCAGAGATGCACCACAGTCTTCTTACTTCGACCTCTGATCCTTTAACATTGCCCTCCTCTCTTCATTAACATATGCTGATGGTGACGCCGAGCCAAACAGCCAAAACCAATACAGAATCAGTCACTTGCACAGTGAAATCTCACAGCTTCGTCCAAGCAAAGCTCAAGAGATGAATGGAAGCAAATACTGAGTGCACCGTCTCTGTCTCTGCGAGCGTTCATTGGACTGCTAGAACACCCAGGCGCGATTCTATCTTCCCCAAAATACGTAGAGGAAGCAATTTGATAGTCACTTCCTCGCATAAACATTCGGCTATTTCCTCTGACTGTCTGCAGAATCATACTTAAGTGTTGCTGTGATGTCATTTTACTTAATTTCTTTAGAGAACTTTCTTTATTGGTTTAGTTCCCAAATCCCTTTTGCATGAACAATATTTCGACATAGTTGACCGTTTTACAATAGTCTTAAGGTCTTTTATATCCAATCAAGTCAATGTGAAACTATCTATATAAATAAATCAAGCGTCAAACAAGCTGAAATAATAATCTCTACACTGAAAACAACCACGGTAAATCACACACAAATATCAACATAAAATAAACATGGGTGACATATATGCGTTCACCTTCAGTCACATTCAGTCTAGTATATGTAGCCAGGTGAACTGCAAATAGAACTGCTGCTATTCAGGCAAAGTACTTTTAAATAGGTTATGCCAGGGAATTAGGCAGGGGGCGCTAGGAAAAAAGGAGTTTATCCCAAAGAAA